>JAOPUD010000145.1:3590275-3600413 GCA_027122715.1 Trisopterus minutus | reverse complement strand
ACACACACACACACCCACACACACACACACACACACACACACACACACACACACACACACACACACACACACACACCTTGGTTAAACCAGACTAAATCAATTTTATTGATTTAGTTTATTGAATCAAACACATTTCATCCCAGGGTTAGGCTTAAACATGTCAGCAAGTTTTTGTTAGTCAGTGTTGGGATACATATTTATTATCATGCTCTTCTGGTTTTGGAAGAACCATGAAGAATGACATCAATAAATAATCAAAGTTCAAAAGTGTTTCTCATTAAATGCTAATCAGAGTACGGGCTTCTGGTCCAAATAGGTACCTAAGTGAGCCCAGAGCGAAAGGTCGGAGACAGATGAGGATCTGGGGGGGTCTTTGTTATATAGCAAACGTTAACACATGTTGTGACAAGGTTGCCATAGATCTACCTCATGAAAGAGCTGTGGCAAGGTTGCCATTGGTCTACCTCATGAAAGAGCTGATGAAACGTTCAGCATGGCTTCCTTCCTGTGTGAAATGTATCTCTATAGCAAGAAGTAGTCAGGTAATCATGTAGGCCTACCACACTGAAGAAGTTGCTGCAAATGCAGACAGACATTCTCCTGAATGATTCATGCATCAATTAAGTTAGTCTATGCTGTTTAAAGTGAACCTCTCAAAGCAATTACTAAGTAACATGTATTCTACTACATCAGTTATTCTGACACTTGTTGTTGAAACTTACATCAACATGAAGTCTTGCAAACTATGACTGGTTCCACCAGTTTTAATGACCTCCTAGGCCAAACCTTCCTTTTTTATATATCAACTTTATCATAAGAGGATAGGAGTAGCCCATGTATTCAAGGCAATGGCCACAATAGTTATGCACAATCAATACCACCAAATTCTTAACCAACCACTTAGTTGTGTTATACCCAACAGACAAAATAATTGCTACAATGTATTTTTTATTAATATTTTAAGTAGGCCTGCCTCATTTGAATAAATATGACTTCAATGGCTCTTTCAAGGTAATAAAATCACCTTCAGTCACATATCACTTACAATTTAGATTTGTGTTTGGATTGGTTACTGTTTAAGCCAAATCCACGGGACAAAAAGCAGAGAACGCCCTTATGAGTTATTATGGTATAAACCATCACTTGCGTACGCAGGGGGCAGAAATGTGGTTCGACCGGTTGCGGCTTCCCAACAGTTTAACTTTATCCGGTTTGACTTGGTAAACATGGCTTAATCGTTACCAAGGAAAAAAAGCTCTTACCCCTATAACTGAGTTCCGCATAGACCCATTTCAGGTGATTACACGACGATGCCGTCGATTAGCGGACTAGGTTAAGGTTAAGCACCGTTCTCACCTGCGGTGTTGTTGTTGGATTCGCCAAGATGGTGTTTCCAGGTGCCGCTTTCGGCTCGTTGATCTTCATTTCTTCTGGCAGTTATCGACCTGAGTTTCTCAGTTGTCTACATTTTAAAATGAAACTTCTGGTGGGAGGTAGCCTACATCGAAGTCTATGCATGCGTCCGGTAGGCTTCTTGTTGACTTTTAATTAAGCGTAAAATAGACACCCAAGTCCGAGCCGGCGTTTTCAGGCAGTGGATCCGCTGTGAGTGCGAGAGCGCAGGTGCGGCTGGAGCATCCAGGAGACCAGTGAGACCAGTGCCATGACGTCCTCTCGTCTGTAGGGCGTCGGGAGACCAGTGCCATGACCTCCTCTGGTCTGTAGGGCGTCGAGGACGCCAGTATGTCGTTTTCAACTTCATCGCCAGTAACAGAATGGAAAAGGGTATGAATTCTGACTGAATGGACAGCCACATTTCACCCAGGAACATAATAATAGGTTTATGTTGCACTTTTCAATAGCCTTACAAGTACCCATATGTGATTTACATCAAACTGAAAAAGAGCAAGACCGAGGGAAAATGTAATTTAAAGGTGACATACATGTGTCCACCTAGATGTTTACTGGATAGATCAGTCTACCAGCCTACCCAGTGGACTGTAGCAAAACTTGCTCATCTATCCAGCACACATCTAGGTGGACAAACCCACTAGTGATGTCAGAAGAGGCAGGTTTTCAAAACGGCTAGTGGTATAATATGTCACCTTTAATATTCATGACTCTGCTTCTGTTCTGATAGACTGGCTTTAAATAACGGTTATTAAACATATTTTACATGCAATACTTGGTGAAAATAAGCCAGCCAATGTAAATGAATATACCGTTTTTTTCTGTTGCACATTACATTTGTCATTCTTTTCAGTGACATCACTGTGACTATAGAATTTATTTCAAACTGGATGCACTGGAGGCTACATTTGGCCTGGATAAAACCCAAAACAAAAACCTGGTTAATAACCAGTGGAGCAACCTAAAGATGAAGACAATAACTGTCCTGACAAGTTCAGAGGGCATGATAAACCATACAAATCCAGCGTAATATTAGGCAGAGATTCCTAACATTACTGTCATTCCTTACAGGAGGGGGGCCTCCCAAACCGATCCAGAAGACCCCGCCACTCAATCCAGGGTATTGTTGAACTGCCAGTCTGCATTAAACATGGCTGCGCTCCCTGCGACTTGGATTATACTCTTTCGCCCTCTTTACCAAATGATCATGTTCCTCCCTCCCTCTCCAGCTGGGTATGGAGGGGGCACAGGCCTTCTCCTCTCAGAATCATTAGAAATCCACTACTTCCATTACAAGTACACACCTTCTGAGGTGACAACATCCTGCTTGACAGACCACAACTGCCTCCCGTTGCTGCCCTCATTTAACTTCTTGCATCAAACATTAGAAACGTCTCTCAAGTTGTCCCGTATAGTAAGGCCACTGTTACAACAGCTCAAGACCAACATGATGGTGTGACTTGATAAACATGGTCTGAGGAACAACCCCAGTACACAGCAATTGACCAACATAACAAGATGAACCACCGGGTTTTAAGATCTGGCTCTAACTAAAGAAAACAGGAGAAACTGCTGGGCAAATGTGCCATGGGCGTGGGCCTGACCTTCAGCCACTCCTCATCAACTAACCAAAACAAAGCAACCGATTGAAGCTACAAGAGGAAGCCATGCAAAGTGGATAGGTTCTCCCTGGAACTAAACATAGGTACAAGAACAAGACGCCTTCAGGACACAGTAGGCAGATTAGGGCCCAGAGAGAAGCTTGCTTCTAATATAGAGTGGTCCACAATTGAGGTTGATCTTTATTAGCATGCTGCCTCCACTGGTACTGTGGAGAAGAGGCTGAAGGTGTTGGCACCATATGTAACCATGAGGGCATGTATCCGGGAAATGCCCTCCATTTAAATGTTTATTAACATATAAGCAAATCCTCAACCCATGGTGCCTACGATTTTAGGTACCAACTAGACTTGTCTCATTTGCCTTCCGGTAGGCCTACTCCTGCACTGTACCACGTAAACCAATCATCAGAAATGCATTTACACACATTTAATGAACCAGCACACAACGCAAACATAACCTAAGAAAAGGCCACAAAGGAAAGGGATGCATCAATGTGCTAAAGTTGAAGCTATCCTTGACCTCATCGAAACAATGACTTATCAATAAACATCTTATCCTGGTGTAGGCTGCTTCGGGAAATCTATTTGGCGCCACCTAGGGGATACAGATTAGTCATGCATGTTATGTTTAATGTTCAATCGCAACCTAAAGCCCTAAACAAGAAACCAAGTAAAACATGCAATAACAGACACAATACTATATTGTTACATGACGTGGGGGGGGACATGGATGCCCGAATGAAGGTTGGCATATTGTGGTTTATCGCTGATTACCCAAAAATATATGCAGCAGCAATGCATGCTTATTTTGGAAACACATGAAGAACAAAGGGGATTAAAATCGGAGCGAAAGATGAAAGATTCAAACACATATTACATAATTACACATCAAATAATGCGTCGAAACGCCAACAAATAATTTACACCTCGTCTTTCGGAGCTGTCTTGAACGCCGCAGCAGAGCAACTCCGGCGTGGGCGGAGTCAAGGTATCAACAACGAGCCTGTGTGACTGCTACCATGGACTGACTGTATGTGACTAGATTCCTCAAACTACTATTCATTAGATTGCAGGTCATATTCTTCATTTTTGCTTTTGGGTAGTCATTTGTTTTCATATTTATTTTAAGATCACGTTTAGAAATTGTATTACAATTGCGTAACAACTGCGTGGGCGGTGTCGCTAATGCACAATTTAGCTAGGATGTATCGTATCTTTAATATATAGCTAGCGCATGATATAACATGCTATATAACATGCTATGATGAAATATATATCTGTATATATATATATATATATATATATATATGTATATACATGCTTTATGTCTCTATAACGTCAGTCTATAAGGGGTGGAATAGTATTCATTGAACTAACGAAACTGTATGTCATATGTTCCAGTGCTCGGGCGGAAGAGCGGAATAAAGCAGCAGGGACTTTCCTGTCGACCGAACGTGAGGCTGACGTAGTGGAGCTGGAAATTCCTGTTGGGTTGGTCTTCATCGGGAACCATCTGTCATCCTCGGCTGTCCCCGTTATGGGAGGCTAGACCCCGGACAGACGGGATCCACATCAGGGGAGGGCGGGTTGAGATGAGGGGACCTGATGCCATGTCATGGTGAAGGCACAACGGATCAGATACAATAGTGGGGGTCCAAGAGTATTATGTTGATGAGGGAAACGTGTATTCACGTGTGACGAATGATTAAAAACGAGTGACGGTGGACCTTTCGCGCAGATGTGGTCCCACAACATTGACTTCTTTTGATTGTTATATCGATTCAACATTTGTGAGGGGTAATTGTGCTTCTTGCCTCTCAAAATTAAAGAAATGAAACGTAGACTGCTCACATTTAAATATGACCGCATTCAAATGTAGCTTTATTAATTACTTTAGTGTACATTGTACGCTTTTATAAGTCGGATGAAGGACTGCTTTCTTTCCGTGTTGATACATAGCAGTTAGGCTGATTTTAGCCCCCCCCTCCCCCCCCCTCATGTAATACTACATGAAAACGAAACTAGAAATATGGAAACTCTTTTGGAATTGAAGAAGAACCAGTTTCTGATGGCCCTGTGTCGAAGCGGGCCTCCGCCTGATCTGCAGTATGACAACTCCTCAGGTACCATCTCCTCTCCTCTCTTCTTTTCTCCTCGAACCGCTACATCCACCTAACTATGCCATGATGACTTTGTTGTCTCTCGAACTTCTAGTTTACTTAAATATGAGATATTGGTTAATATTCCCACCTGCAATTAGCTAGATTCTTTGTCAAATAGTCATCATTCGAATATATTCTATTTTGATATATATATATATATTGCTATGCTTGAGAAGGGAAACGCATGTGAAAAGATAACATTGTGTAGCCAACTCCATGCTTCAAAACAAGGAAAGGAAACGCTTTGTGTGATTTATTCCTCGGTAAACAACGATATAAGGGCAAGTAAAGGACATAAGGAATGTGATTTGATGGGTATAAGAGTTGGAGAACCTTTAATTTTGTGTTACGAATTTCTGACCTAGGGAGATTCCCCTTCCTCAAAGAATTAAAGTAATTGAAATCGCTTGAACGGTCTTTGGTGACTGAGTAATGTGAACGTGTGTTGCCTGTATATACGTATGTATGTATGTATGTATGTATGTATGGTCAACTATGGCACTCATTGCACTCCTGATCATCCCTGGAAGGAGGGATCCCCCACTCTGCGTTTCTTCTCAAGATTTCTTTCTTCCTTCTTTCTTTCTTATTACTTCCTTGCTAATTAAGGTTTTTTTCCTGCCCTCTGGGGGGCTAGGGTCATGGTTGTGTCATAAACACACGGCCTGTTAAGCCCTTTGAGACTATACCAGTGATTAATGGCTATACACATGCAATTGAATTTAATGTTTTCCTCTTCCTCCCCCAGAGCTCTTCCGCATCTCCACGTTTGCCCGTTTCCCAGCCTCGGGCGTGACGGAGCGTAGCCTAGCACGGGCGGGCTGGTACTACACGGGCGTGGGCAGCCGGGTGCAGTGCTTCAGGTGCAACGTGACGGCGGAGGGCTGGCAGGCCGGGGACTGTCCTACAGAGAAGCACCGGCAGCTCTCCCCCTCCTGCCCCTTCATCCAGAGCCTGCCCTCCACCGCCAACCTGCTGTCCTCCTCCCACTCCGCCTTCTCCCCCCTGCGCAGCGCCCCGGTCCTGCAGCCGGTAACTGATAATGCTTTCAGTTGTGCTGTAGAAAGGGGGCGGCTTGAACCCAGTGCTTATACAAAGCCTCCTGTGTGATGAGGCTGAGACTGAAGTGATGACTGGGTCTGTCGCCGTGCCTCCGCGTTGGGATGCCGTTGGTCCTAGGGTCGGCTAGAGGCGGGTATTATGAGCTGGAGAGCCATGTTGAAATGTACTGAAAGATGAGATTGAGACCACAGGTTTTTAGTTTTGTTTTAAATGTGTAAGATTGTTTGGATTACTTCCAAAGTCATTCATTCTAAACGGGTATGCTTTTTGCTATCTGCCCCAGCTGTCGGTTCCGGGCCCTGCGGTGGTCCCAGCACCGCCCCTCCCTGCTCCCAGCAGCCAGGCAGAGGAGCCCGCCGCCTACCTGAACATAGGCTTCTCGGCTCCGCCCCCGTCCAGCCCGCTGGCATCCCGCGGTGTGGAGGACATGTCCCACCAGAGGCCGCCCGTGTGCCACAACCCAAGCATGCGGCGAGAGCAGGAGCGCCTGGACTCCTTCCAAGCCTGGACGCTGTCCATCATCACCCCCGGAGAGCTGGCCAAAGCCGGTTTCTACTTCCTGGGTCAGGGCGACCGGGTGGCCTGCTTCAGCTGCGGGGGACAGGTGTGTGTGTGTGTGTGTGTGTGTGTGTGTGTGTTGGGCCAATGTGACTCTGCAGCAGTAGCGTCATATCTTATTGGTCTGATTTATAAACAGAAACACTTTGACAATGACTGGGGCCCAAATGAGGAAAATATCAGGGGTAACATCACGTATTGTTTTGCAGCTGAGTAACTGGGAGCCGGGGGACCGTGCTGTGTCGGAGCACCAGAGACATTACCCCAACTGCCGCTTCGTCAGGGGGGACCGGGCGGACAACGTGTCCCTGGCCGCCTCTGCGGCCCCTGGCCCCGGGGCCGCCACGGCAGGGCCCTGGCAGCTCTCTGGGGCGGCAGCGGCAGCAGCGGTGTTGGCTCCAGGCCTCAGTAACGTGTCGAACCCCGCCATGCAGCAGAACGAGGACCGGCTGCTCACCTTCGTCAACTGGCCCTCGCGCATCCCGGTGCGGCCCGATCAGCTGGCAAAGGCCGGGTTCTACTACGTGGGTAAGAAGCCACGCCCGCTCACGTTGAACAGGGGTCTGAATGGTGAACTTAATGTTTGGCCCGAAAATAAGAGCTTCCGTTGACTTGGGGATGATAAACGATAAAAATGCATTTGCTCTCCCAGTCTATACAAATGACCATTTGTGTGTTTGTTCCAAAGGTCGTAATGATGACGTGAAGTGTTTCTGCTGTGATGGCGGCCTTCGCTGCTGGGAGTCTGGAGATGACCCCTGGGTAGAACACGCCAAGTGGTTTCCAAGGTAACTGGTATCCCCATGGCCATTCAGTGTCTTTATATTTATATGTAGTCTTTATATTTGAATTTGCGCTGTGAACTATCCTCTGATACAGAGGAGCTTAGCCCCTGTCATCAATGCATCCAACGCTGATGGGTGTCTCTTCCTGATTCCAGGTGTGAGTATCTGCTGCAGGAGAAGGGCCAGGAGTTTGTGCACCAGATCCAGGCCCGGTTCCCGCGGCTCTTTGAGCAGGTTGGTGAAACCAGCAGGTTTCTGGTACTTTGGGACTGTAGAGCCGGAGACATCTCAAGACTGAACCATTTCGTTTTTTCTTGTTCCTCAACAGCTTTTGACCAGCGGCGACAACAGCTCCAGAGAGTTTGTGGACACACCAGGTACGGAACGGCTCAGGTTAAGGCCATGACCTTGACATTTGTATGCTATTCTCATAACGTCGTTCAGCAGTTTGGTATTCAGGCACTCTTTCCGAATGTAAAGGTCTGACTGTTTGTAGAGGGGGCAGTCTCTGTGAGAAATTTCAACAAGTAATCTTCATTGGTAAATCCATCTTCTATCTTCAGTTCATCTTTTATAAACGCTAATAAATCCCTTCCTAGTGGTGCACGTGGGGCCGGGGGAGGAGCGCTCGGAGGACATGGTCATGATGAACACCCCGGTCATCAAGTCGGCCCTGGAGATGGGCTTTGAGCGCAGCCTGGTCAAACAGACGGTGCAGAGCAAGATCCTGACCAGCGGAGAGAACTACAAGACGGTGCAGGAGCTGGTCTCGGACCTGCTGAGCGCCGAGGACCAAAAGAGGGAGGAGGAGCGCGAGATGCTGGCTGAGGCCATGGCCTCCGGTACGTGCGGTTCCTGCCGTTTCACCCTCTCGCCATGTATTGTCATATCCACTGTCTGCGGCAAAACCCCTGCAGCTGAAGGCCCCTAAACTAGCCGTCCATGTTTTTCACTCTGCCCCTGGTTATGGTGGCAACATTTTTTTTTCCACATTGGTGGGTGCATCCCGGCTCTTCACTCCGGCTTTCTAACCGCGTGTGTTCCAGATGGGTTCACGTTCCTCAAGAGGCACCAGACGGCGCTGGTCCAGCGGCTGAAGAGCGTGGAGTCTGTGCTGGAGCATCTGAGGGAGCAGAACGTGATCAGTGAGTTTCTGGAACATAAACGTGTCACCATCCGGCAAAATTCTGTTTTTAACTTAAATAGGGCATCCACGTGAATTGCGTAGATCTGCGAAAACAAATATTGATGATTTATTTATCATTTCAATTTATCATTTATCATAAAAAAATTTTTTATAGATACGACTTAGTTGTTCTTATTGTTAGCACTGCTTCATTTAGTAGATCATATAGTAGGTATAGTAGATCACTGACAGGCTTTTATTAACACTTTAAACAGTTTGTTTAGAAAAAGGTGGCATGAATCATAGGAAGAGGCCTGCGCGCCTTGCATTGCTCATTTTCTTTATTTTCGGGCAAAATAAAATACCTTTGTGGGCCATCACCAGTTTGCACCCCTGCAACATATACACGGGAGACAGGGAAAAGGATAAGTATGTGCATTATGTGAGGAGAATTGTTAGTTGCGGCGAGAACACCAGCCATCTCTACTTCCTTTGGGCTACTGAATATGAAAGCCTTCTCAGCACTGACTCTTCCAGTTTCTATTAAACAGACAAATTATACTATACTAAATCATAAAATGACTGTGATGTGTCAATAGAGATTAACATGCCAAGTGGAGGTCTCCGACAACCCTACGGCCAACTTGTTCTTTGAATTTTATTTTCTGGTTCGCAACGTTTTAATGCTGCTGTGGCCTGTGTGTTATGATCCACTGTTCTCAAAGTACTCTCAGGTGGCCAGATACAGTGTGCTGTAGCCATGGAAGCAAGCAAACGAACTGGATCCACCGAGATTCTATTAGATCATACCATTCTCCCTGGCCTCAGAAGCCCTGTCCTCTTTGAAAAAGTATCATGACCAGAGCCGTGATAAGGATGGGTAAATCTGGAGTTTCATTGGACAGAAGGAGACAGCTTAAAGCACAGAAGGATTTCCCAACAGATGCTACATAAGCTGGTTAACATTTTGCAAAACAATACAATAGCTGATGGACTAGCTGTGCAGGACTCGTTGCCACATTGTCAAATAGCAAATGATGCTTGTCTCGAAATACTATGCAACCTTTCATGTCTGAAAAGGGTGCAGGCGGAGACAACTCGACATTGTAGTGAAATTGGACGGCAATTCACATGGGGAAACGTGATATTTATAAGCAGCTAGGGCTGAGGCCTAGACCTTTGGCCTGTGCTGGGAATCAATCCCCCTTCAGTGTGTTCAAACTACAATATTGTGGTCCCCATCTGATGCGGCTATGTTCCAAGTCTGTATGCATGGGTGTAGTCTGCTCTGTTCCCTCTTGGTTAGCATTAAGAGAGTGAGGCCCACGAAGAGGGAAATGTAGCCGTCCACTATGGTCTTTGCTTACGCCGTCCTGTTGCTCCTTCCCCCCCCCCCCCCCCCCCCCCCGGCGG
>JAOPUD010000145.1:3575476-3590175 GCA_027122715.1 Trisopterus minutus | reverse complement strand
CCTCCCCCCCCCCCCCCCCCCCACAGCGGCGGAGGAATACGGGGGCGTCCAGGCTCTGCCCAGCGGCCCGCAGCAGACAGCCCGGCTTCTGGAGCTGGTCCTCAGTAAGGGGAACGCCGCCTCGGAGCTCTTCCGCAACTGGATCCAGAAGAACGACGTGCTGCTGCTCAGAGACCTCATGGGTACAGCCACCAACACGCCGCCACAATCTGTCCCATCCCATCGTGTTTGTGCAGGCCACCGCAGAACGTCGGGACATTACAACCAGTACATGAGTTTGCCCTGCTAGCGGGGGGAGGGGGGGGGGGGGAGATACCCCAGTCCACGTTTGCATAAGATTCATCCATTCCTGCTTTACATACCGTGGACATTTAAATTCTGTCGACACAGTCGGCACATTCAGTTTTATCACAGCATTGTCACAGATTATGTGCCATTTATTCTTTCCATGATCTGCATTGACAAAAGTCATGCAAGTGATTCAGTTCACGTTGCTTTTACATAACTCATTTAAAAACCTGTGTTTTTCCCTCCTGGTTAAATCCTGGCTCTGCTAAGGCAAAGGTACCACTGCTCAACTATTGTCCGTCGCCTTTCAATGCGGTCTCTTAGCATCCTCAGACTTAATGTGTTCTCTCCACTGCACTTTCAGCCCAGGCAAATGAAGCTGTGTCACCAAGTCAGGATCTCTCAGGTACATACACACACATAACCTGCTGCACTGTACTGCAGCCAGGCAGTGGAGACTTCGCTTGAGTTCGCTTATATATAATATACTAATGCAATACATTCATGTTCTCACGTTAGTGGCAATGAATAACTGCTCTTGTACCCGACGTTCATCATGACCTGATTTTTGTTGTAAGATTTGATTGTTTTAATTGTCAATTCTATGCTTGGTCCTGTATTATCTGCTCCTTCTGGCTCACTATCAGCAAATATACATATTCTATCTCAAGTACATGGGTGGGGAGACAATGTCGATAGTAACTGTGGTGTCGTAGAATCTTGCTGTAGAAAATGCCATCTAGTCTTAAGTTAGCTTGGTAAATGCGATTGACCACTTTATTGAAACTGTTTGTCGTCTGATGCCGACGACTCTCCATTGGTCCGTTCTATTGGTTTAAAAGGTGGTGGGATTCAAGGTTTTTCAGCTGTGTATATGTGGCCGATGTTTCGTAGTAAGTGCTGGTGGCGGGATTCAACTTTTTGCTGCTGTGTGTATCGTGATTGGGACTGTATTATCGAGAGCTGAGTGTTTGGCTCCGCGACTAATGACCCTCCTCTCTGCAGAGCTACCCATGGAGGAGCAGCTGCGGCGGCTGCAGGAGGAGCGAACGTGCAAGGTGTGCATGGATAAGGAGGTGAACATCGTGTTCATCCCCTGTGGACACCTGGTGGTGTGCAAGGAGTGCGCTCCCTCGTTGAGGAAGTGTCCCATCTGCAGAGGGCTGGTGAAGGGGACCGTCAGAACGTTCCTCTCTTGAAGGAGCGGGAACCAGGGTGGAGGCTCCTGGTCTCCAGTGGTTTAGTCAATGGATTTTAGCATGTGGTGCATCTTGTGAAGCTATAGGCCAGTGTATTTATGGAAGGGGGTTTCAGAATATTGCAAATGCAGGCACGCTTACCAGGCTATTACTATTTAAGTAGCCTGGTGATGAATCATTTGTATAGATCTAGTTATACTGAGTTACACACCAACGAGGCTGAGGGTTCGATGCTGAAGTGTGATCGTTGTGCCTAATAAAAACCTGTACATTCTCACTTATATATAATTTTAGGCTTAAGTTGGTCGATTTCAAGCTGTTTAACCCAGTGAAATGTACACCTTAATTTATATCAAACATGTTTGCTCCACATAAAATAACACAAATACAGCAAAGGGATGTATCCATTCCACAGCCATTAAATATTCATCCATTAAGGTACATTTCCGAAACTATACAAGGCTTCAACATTTCATTTAAAAATGTCTTTCAAAATCCAAAGGTTCAGTGTGTAGAATTTTGCTCAATCTACACAACGGACTTGGTAGAAATGTAACATAATATACATAAGTATGGTAAATTAGTTAGCGTTATTAGGGTATCCAATGACTTTTTTTTTTTCATTGGCTTAGTGAGGCCTTTATAACTAAATAGAACAGCTCTTGAGGGAACGTGCTTATAAACCTTTGGGTTAAAAAATGATATGAAGGCGTTATCCCATGGCTACCACCCATGTGATACTGAAGTACCATCACTAAGGCACTACGTGCAATTTGTAACATGCTACTATAGACCCTTTAGGTGAAGTTTTCCTCTCTTGGACTGATTGAACTGGTTGATCAAAAAATAAATTACCATTGTGCAAATAAAATATTGTTTTTCTAATAAGAAATTGCAGGGTATGTGTAAGCATACAGTCCCATTCATCCCATGACTTAAACACTTCAAACTTAAACACGTAAAACCAATGTTGCAAACTAAATCAAGTTTGAAATGTATTTACCAAATACGATTCATAAAATCTATCAAGGAATTGTCACTTTACACTACTCTGCAGTTGTGGAAGATAACACTACAAACTGGAACTTGGATCACACTATTGATGCAAGTGCACCTATGTAAAATCCTTGTTTAGGTATGTCTTTTAGCCAAGATGCAAAGGCCAAACCCATTTATTTATGCTGGGTGATTTTAAAATGTTTCCATAAACTGACTATTTTGAAAACAAATAAAGATCAAACTAATGGCAATACTTCACATTTGTAGTATACCTAAGATTATGTATGATATGCTTTATATAAAAAAATTATATTACATTTTAACATAATTCAAGAGTGATGGTATTGAAATAAAGACATTATACTGTATATTCAGACGGAGTCTATTCATTTGAAATGAGTGAGTCTGAACTGAATTAGTTATCAAATTCAGGAAGCTAAAATAAGATTTACGAGAATTTCCTCAATCCCACCACCCAATACTTGGAAAGCACCCAAAACAAATTTGTACTTTCCAGACTGACAGTCATCACACGAATCAGGATTGTAGAGGTGTGGTCTGAATTGTAGTCTGCAGTCACATACAATTCACTCAATAGCAAACATTGAGTTGCAAGTTAAACACAGACAAGTCATATTTTTACAAATATTTATTTTTATCCACATATCTCCATTCCCAGTTTAGATGATGCCGATCTGAAATAAAAAAAAGAATGGATTAGATTGAGCAATACAATCGGTGGCTCTTTTGACCTCACAGGGAGTCGGCAAAATGAAAGTAACATCACTTGTAAATCAACTGATCAGATGAAAACAGAGGCCCACTTACTTTGTTTGCAACGTCCAATGCATCATAATCTGGTGCAAGTCTGACGTATGCCTTCTTCTCACCATCGGGCCTGTAATGTGAAACAGTGACGTTAAAGGAAAATATCTTTGCTGTGGTCATTTTGAAGCACAGAGTTGCCACAGCAACCCTTATATAATTTGATTGTTCTTCTCCAGATCAAATATAATGACCTACAATTAAAGCTATAGAATTACAACTACTTTGATCTGCTAATAGTGAAAATATATCATCCTCATTGCTGGTGTACCCCCTAAGAATACCCCCCCCCCCATTTTACAGAGACACCGTGTCACCATGAAGGTAGGAAAGTTCAAGAGAATACTGGATAACAACTCGAAGCAGCTTTAGGACCCACCTGATCAGCGTGTTGACCTTGGCAACATCGATGTCATACAGCTTTTTGACAGCGTGTTTGATCTGGTGCTTGTTGGCCTTGACGTCCACAATGAACACCAGTGTGTTGTTGTCCTCAATCTTCTTCATGGCCGACTCGGTGGTCAGCGGGAACTTGATGATGGCATAGTGGTCCAACCTAGAGACAAGGCACCGGGCGTCAGTTTAAAAGGCTATCACTACTTCAGCCAGCCTACAAGGTAAGCTTTAAACCTCATCCATCCAACAGGAGAATTAAGGCGTTGGATCCACATGAGCAAAATAGAAAAGGGACAGTCATTTCTACTTAACATAAACAACACCAACAAAAGCAAGTTGATGGTTCTGCTTATTGGCATGGTATTGGGTGCATCAGACGTGAAATTTTGGAATCATATTTTTCATACTTTGATCGCTGTAATCATCATTTGCACCAGATAAATGACTGGGAATTTTACCATGATTTATCATGGCACACTATATACACTCACTTGTTTCTACGAGGAGCACTCTTGCGAGGATACTTGGGCGATCTGCGGAGACGCAGGGTCTTGGGGCGACGGAAGGTGGGAGAAGTCCTGATCTTCTTCTTCTTCTGACTGTGGACTCCTTTAAGCACGGCCTTCTTGGCCTTGAGTGCCTTCGACTTGGCCTCAGTCTTGGCAGGGACAGCTAGATGAAAAGTACATGTTGTATTTAGTTGGTGCAGATGTATGATATTTGATGGCACACGTTCACCTCCCTCCTTGTCACTGAAGTTTGGTAAAAAGAAATAACCTACATCAAGATGATCGTTATTGAATTAAACAAATTCTTGTAGCTTCAAAAGGGAATTACGCAGCATTAGTTTCTATAAATGGGTTCTGGCATCAGTGGTTCCTTTGAGTTCGTCACTGGAAATCAGAATTTATAAATAAACATCATTTGCACAGAATGTCCCATTTGTAAAGAAATATAATTCAACCTAACGAAGTTAACCGTGTCTCTTTTCGTTCAGTCCACTTTCACGTGTAGCGATGCATTGCATGTCACTAGATAGCTACAAGACGTAGTATACACATACACAAACACACAAATGCCGTACCTAAATTCTCAATGTAGGACATGGAATAATATAAGGGTTGGTTCATATAAATTGTATATTTGAAGGGCCTCGGCAGGTGGATCGGTTGAATTATTTCAGAAACAGCCGGTTAGCCCACATTAGCGTTAGCAGAACGCTAGCACATTGCTGCTAGGAAACTTGCGTGGTGATTTGTGCAATCTTTATACATGAAAACGAACGTGTTATAAACATGTTAACCGGTTAGAAGTGGAGTACTACTTGTTCTGGTAATATTTATGAACGTATCATGACTTACGTTTACGCTATTTCGCCTATTTAGAACATTATTATCAAAGATGAACGTACCTTCCTTCTTCACCTTCGGTGCCATGTTGAGAAAGGAAGACACGAGGGGGTTTCCGGCCCTATAACGCAAGGGCGAGATTTTAGTGTTGGTATCGCGATCTTTGGGAAACGAGGTCCATACACAGGAAAAAAAAGACGGAACCATGGAATTACCAAAATATTTTACTTTATTGATTTACTTTACCTGAATCCAACATTGCTTTCAAACGTTGATACAATCATCCAATTTGATCTCTTAACACTTATATTATGCAAACTAAACAGTTGCGTTGTCAACTCTATTAGGCTTCACAACTATTACAATTTGATAGGGAAACATTGATGTATGTACGAAATATATGCACTATTTAACAGTTATTTACTGAACCTTGACCCACTGCATGTTGTAGTTTGTAAACCCTGACCAATTAAATACTTTTATTTGACTAGTTAATTGCATCAACCATTTAAATGTAATATATATAACCCTATAATCCTAACCCTATATATAAATATACATATATATACAAACACACATTATAAAGACCCTGGTGTTATTTCAGATGAAAGCCAATATGATGAGGGTTACAATGACGATCATTAACATGAATAATCCTTTTACAAACTCTAAATATTTTTTCCCCATTTAAAAGAAGATACAAAGTACATTTGTCACTGTGCTGCTCAAGTGACAGCACAGTGCCCAACTAATAATAATAATATACTATAATACTACTTAAGTCAGTTGTTTTTAAATGTAGGTCTAACTAGTAACTAGAAACTAGAACTAGAAAACCAGACATGTCATAATAATGTTTTATTACATATCAGGATCAGAAAAAAGGTACATAGATTACAACAGCAGCATGAATGCAAAATAAAACGTCCATCGTTCTATTTTCAGTTCAGATATCAAGCCTTTACTCCGTCTCCTTTAGTTTTCTTGCCTTTCTTCTTCAGGGAGCTGAAACAACAATAACATCATTCAATTAATATACTGCTCTGAATATGTCCTGAACCACAATCATGTAAGACATTCAAACTGAAATGTTCTGTCCATCACCGATCACAGCTCACTAACTGAATCCAGTGTAGGACTTAAGGATGATGGAAGGTTACCACAACATAGAATAATGCAAATTGGACCACATTCCACACAGATTTACTTACTTCTTCGGCTTTGAACCCTTTTTCTGAGATTTCTGCTGGTTTGTTTTCTGCATTTTTCTCTTTCCCTGTTTCTCTTCACCTTTGCCCCCCGTCGTGTTAGAGGTGCTCTCTGTCCCAGACTCTTGCTTCCCAGCGGCCTGCTGGGATTTCTTCTGCCTCTGCTTTTTTGGTCCTTTGGCGTTTTTGTGCATCATGGAGCGTGGTGTGGTGGAGATCGTGGCTCTGTGGGGGGGTTTCTGTTTGAGCCACCTCTTCAGTTTACTGGATGGAAAGAAGAAAAAGACTCACCATGAGAATCATCATTATAAACAAATGAATTATCACGACACGTGGTGAATCCACAACTGCACAAAGACCTGCTGAAACGACACTGATTCAAGCAACTGCTTATAGAGCAGGACTAAAACATGTAGTAGCTCCTCCATGGCGTGCCACTGGATATCGAGGTGGAAGGAGAAGGATTCGTACCCTTTGATCTTCTTCAAGCCCATCATGTAGTCCGGTACGGGACAGCCTGCCTGCTTGATCACGTTGGCAATGCTGAGGAAGATGGGACAGACGTGTCGTTGATACAAACTCCAAAACACCTTCAAGTACCAGTTGGAAGACACTGATCACAAAAAAAAACCCTGCACTGGATTTCTAAACAATGTAAAAAATGTGTAGTGTGGTACGATGTGTACATGCATACCTGCGCAGCAGTGGCTTGTCATTCTCTGTGAAAAAGGTGACTGCTTTCCCCGTGTGCCCGGCCCTACCCGTGCGTCCTGACAACGGATGACAAATAAAATCCACACATTTTAAAAACACATCCTCTCAGTCCCAGAAACAGTTGACAAGAAGAGACGCATTGCAGAGAGAACTGACCGATGCGGTGGATGTACTCCACGGCACTGGTCGGGAAGTCGTAGTTCAGAACCAAGTTGACTCCTTTGAAGTCGATTCCTCTGGCCAGGATAGCAGTGCAGATCAACACCCAGATATCGCCAGAGCGGAAACTCTTCATCACGTTGTCCCTCTAGCAGAAAAACCAACACATCGCACCCGAGTCAGGTCCTGCCGTCCCAGCCTTGTGACAGGGCCCCTGTCAAAAACGTGTGTGGGTGTGTCTCTCTACCTGTTGCTGTGTGCGATCTGCATGGATAACATCCACATTGATGCCCTCGTAGACCAACTCGTGGAAGAGTTCTCGCGCTCGATCGATGGACTGTACAAACACTAGCATGGGGGGCATGAAACCCTGAGAAAATACAAGAAGACCATCATTAATGACTGCCATCTTCAGACCGTCAGTTCTAAAGAAGAGTTGTGGTATTCAACCAAAGGGACGCCACCTTTTTGATGAGGTCCCTCACTGCCAGCAGCTTCCCGTTCTCAGTCCCCACAAACAGCAGCTCCTGCTCCACCGACTCCACCGCCGTGTTCCTGGGGACACACGGGAACGGACGGCACAGTCACCATGGGAAAACGGACAGGCACACGTCAAGTATGCCCGGACCACAACATTACGCCCGGACCACCACGTTACACCCGGACCACCACATGAAGCCTGGACCACCACAATACAGGACATGACCTGGAGAGCAACCTGGGAGCTTTACCTTTGGCCCACGTTGACAGAGACGAGGTTGTCGAGGTTCAGTCGGCACCACTGCTCCACCTCCGCCGTGCACGTGGCGCTGAAGAAGGCCCTGCGCACGCGGGGGCAGGAGCAGGCCAGGAACAGGGTGGCCAGCTGATCCCTGAAGCCCCTCTTTCCGCCCTCAAACAGCTTGTCCGACTCGTCCACCACCAGCCACTCCACCCTGGAACACGCGGGTCGGGTCAACATGTGTGGGGTAATTGATGCCCTGAAATCCCCTCCCACAGGTTCTTAGCCTGACTGTAACACCACCAAACCCGGACCGACTTTATATCCAAACATTGCCATTCAGCACCCTACACCTAAACTTTACCATCTAACCTAAGACCACTTAAATGTACAAGTCAACGTAGGCCGAACCACTGGAAAAGCCAGTTGCTCCCGGTTGGAAAACTATCGCTAAGCAACAAGCTAGGTAGCCTAGCTTTGTTATGAAACCAGATTGAATCCAAGGTTGTACCTGCTCAGGTCGAGGCCGGGAGGATCCTCTTTAAGAAGGTAGATCAGTCGATTCGGAGTGCTCACAAGGATATCTGGAAAAACACAAACGGAGGACAGGGAACAAGCTGAGAAAATCCCTTTTCTCTAAAACTCATGTTTCAGATCAATGTCCAAGTGACCTCGCATTCCAACTACAAGAACCCATTCCATGTTTCACGAGGCACTGTATTGTCAGTAGCAGAATACATTCCACTGATCTTACCGTATTTTTTACTCGACTGAGGTCCGTATTTCTTGGCTGCTAGGGAGGCCTTGTCGATGATGTGAACTCTGAACCCAAGACCGTCTGACAGCCGAACCAGCTCTCTGTGGGTCTAACGATGGGAGAAAATGAGGTTGGTTAAACATATGTCAAAATACAAACGCATACCCAGAACTACAGTATCCCCCTCTTACAGCTCATTAAGCCACGTGGGTTTCTTGGGTCCAGGTAATTTGTGAAAGTGATGGTGTAGCCGGGTGATGTGGGTACCTGGCTAGCCAACTCCCTGGTGGGAGAGATGATGACGGCCCTGAAGCCCTTATTGGCTGGTTGCTTCAGGTGAGCCAGCAGGGGTAAACAGAAGGCGAGCGTCTTTCCTGATCCCGTTGGAGCGCAAGCGAGGATCTCCCGGTTCTGGAAGCAATAGGAAGCAGATTCAGTCCCCCCGCATCAGACCAGTCTAATTGTTGGCTCCACTCAACCTAAATACTACGTCATGCAAACACCCGACAATGCCGTCAGTCGTACACGGCAATAAACGCCAGGTGTATAGGACCAACCCCCTCCCAGTGTTCCCTCAAGTGTACTGTAATGTTCTGTAGCATTCTGAAGTTGGCCGTGTTGCGATGTCCCTTGAACGCTGCTTACATGCATCATCAGGGGAACCGCCTGCATCTGGATGGGGGTGGGAGAGCTCAGGCCGGCTTCTTGGAGATTCTGAAGAATTCGTGGGTTCAGGCGGTACTCGGTCTGCAGTTCCTCAAACGTGCACACCGGTTCAGGGACATCCGTGCCGTGCACGTATATGCGGTTCTGATTACGGGTGCGATTGACCTGAAATGAATTATATTTTAAAAAATCATGATATGTAGAGGGTATTAGAAAGGCTTTCACAGAATTGAAATGACTCTTTGGATACAAATTTACCACCAAATAGCTATATAATAGCTAAATATATATACCTTTTCATTATGGAGGTCTTTAAGTCTCTTCAAGGAGGCCCTCTTCGTTCCATCCTCCTGCTGTTGAGGTTTGCCTTCAGACGATGTTGTCCAGCTGATTCCATTAGAGCCACTACTTTCTTGTGGTCCACCAGCTACTTCACGAAAGACAAGATTATTGCTCAAAATTAAACGAGTAATTCTAGGGGACAATATTATTTGTCCCGACTAGCCGACTGCACTTGCAAAAAGACAGCCTGCTTAGCCATCGACCCAATAGTGTTAATGTTTACCTTCTGTGTCAACCTTGATACTCCTCTTCTTTTTCTTCGACTTCACAGTCAGGTCTTCAGGCTTTCTTTTCCTTTTTTCTCCAACTTCACTTTCCTCCTCTGCTTCCTCACAAGGAGCATCCTGGGGTTCAGTCTTGCTGCTTGAGGCTTTCCCAAAAAAATCGATTGCCGAGATCTGATCGGCAGTCGAGTCTTCTCCCTGAGAGCGCACTGTCTGTATGAAACGACATGTTTCCTTACATTGGTGAGTTTCGTTTTAATGTATATACCATTACAATAATATTAGCGTAAAACTGTTCCAACTTCACGGTCGTGATACAACGTAAAGTATCAGAGCATGCTCTTCCAATGTCTCACATATAAACCAACTCCACGACTGGACTAACTGTTATTGTCATGGACTATTTGTCATTCACCAAATACAGAAACGAACGGCACATACCTTAAAACGATCAGCGTCTTTTCCAAATCTCTTTAAATCAAATTTCGCTCCAGCGCCAAGCTTTCTGAACAAATCCACGGCGTCCATTCCGACAGCGTGGTTTGTTCTTCAGGCATTACTAGTCAACATCCGGATTATGCATCAACTCTTGATGTCAACGTTGCCCTCTTGCGGACACTTTTTGTACAATCCAATCATCTACAGCAATTTGCATTTATATTTCTTGGTCATTGATTGCATTAAATATAAACATGGACAGAGAGCTCAAATAAATCAGACATTTTTATTTGTGGAAATTATTTAATGATGAAATAATACAAACATAATCAAATAAATACATAAGACGTCTTCAGAAGACAAGAACATACCGTCTTCCTTTTAAAGACTTAACATACATTATGAGTCTGATGAGTTATGAGGCTATATATTGGTTTCATTCTCAGCCTGTTGCACTAATGTTAACTCTCTGGTCCATTGTGACTTGAATCTAAAACCTGTCTTCACAAGACTGAGGGGGAATCATAAGCTCGGCTCGGCTGAAACTGACAACGCAAGCTCCAACTCGGCACTGCTCTTAAGCAGATCCTCTAGATAGTCCACAACCCTCTCTCTCCCGCTCTCCCTCTCCCTCCTCGCCCCTTCAGCCTCCCCCTCCGCCTGCAGCTCTTTCAGCCCAGCCAGCGTTTGCTGGAGGGCTGTGGTTCTCTGCTGTACACTGAGGCCTTCCGTCCCGCTCTCCCCCTCCCCCGCTGTCCCTCTGTCTCCCCCCTCCCCCCGCAGGTAGCGGAGCAGGTGCTCTCTGAGGGCCCCGCCCTCGTCCCCCGCCAGCGCCGCCCCCAGCGCGGGCATGTCCTCCCATTGGCTGAGGCTGAGCAGGTGCATTAGGGCCCCCAGGAGCGTCTCGCGCAGGCTAGCGCAGTAGCGGTACTCCAGGAAGTCTTGCGTCTCCTCGCTGTTCTCCAGCGCCGTGGCCAGCGAGCGCCACACGCGGACGAACTTCTCCACGTCGCCGTAGCAACCGCGGCGCGCGGGCACCGAGAGGGCGGCGGCCGACTTGATCCGCACCTTGAAGTTCTTACAGGAAGTGACCACGTTGCACAGCGCGGAGAAGGCGTCGCTGGACCAGGGGGCGGAGTCTAGGCAGAGGCAAAAGACAAAGAGTTTGGATGTCATCCTAAAAAGGGATAAGTACTGTCAATGATACAGCGCTTGAGAGCATTGCCATGGAAACTACTTTTAATCCGATGTTGACCAGGTAACCATTTTGAACAAATCACACCCCTGCATCGTGATCATCCTTCAGATTGCCCAGGTTTACACTCACCAAGTGGCAAGGCGGGGTTTCTGAAGGCATTTCCCAAGGCATAACAGGCGTTCCATCGGACCTTCATGGTGGCCTCTGATTGGACGGTCTGTACTAGAGCCCTCACAGCCTCCTCTAGAGGGCGTTGGAACACTGAGCGAGTAAGCTGTCCATACCGCAGGAAGTGGAGAAGATTCCCCAGTGCACGCACAGAGTTACACTTTACCTGAAACAGTCAAATAAGGATAGAACATTTTATATGATGGATAGGATTCAGGTATTCTACTGATAGTCAGTGTTTCATAAACTGTTAGTCAGTGTTTTGCCAAAATGTTGTTGGTTCCAACCCCAATACCCCCAGTCTACCTTTCGGCATCCATGCGCAAGTGGCGCAGCTCCTACTTACTCCATAATGAGATATACTTTAAAGTGGCTTTGGATAAAAGCGTCTGCTAAATGACAACTGAAGCAGTAGTAATGAATATGCATCACAGATACCTCTTGGACCCCCATGTTGTCATGAAATGTAGTCTGAAATAACGGAGTAAAGCATCAACCAGATATTTAGTGGATGTTAATCCAGCCTCCGCTCACCCGGTCCTTGTCAGCAGAGGCCCGGGTGGCGGACTGCAACATTTTCAGCAGCAGCATGTCGGACAGTTCCTCCTGGAAGTCGGTGCCAACACTCTCCCTGAACCGGGGAACAATTCTGAGTCAGTCATTATAATCAGGACACATTAGCAGCACTTCAGGTTTTGATTAAAAATAACAAAATCCCTCTCTTTCCTCCAAATATAATAAAGCAGTATTGTTCCAATAAAGACAATGTTTCCAATATGCGTCTTCTCTTGAAGTTCCTCAATGTTTGCCTACAGATAGGTATAAGGCCATAGTGTGAATCAGACTCGTTAGTTACCCTGGCATTGTTAACACCAGTTCAGTTGGAGTCTAGTAGAATGTGTAGAAACGTTGAAAATAAACTCAGAAACTGATCTTTTACATCTAAACAAAGAGTGTCCCGTTTTACAGAGGAACCATCAGTGTGTAGAAACGTAATTCTTACATGTTGACAATAAGCGTGTCTGTGAGGTTGCCCAGCGACCAGGCAGCTTTGGCTCGGACATTTGGCGATTTATCCTCGAGTGCCATTAGAATGGTGTTAGCTGTGTCGGCCACGAACATCACATCCTGCATACAGAGAGGGAATTGAATATTTTTTGAACGGCCAATCCAAAACTAATTTCATCATGCAGTACTTGCAGGTCATGCATTGAAATCAGAGATTGCTTGGCAGTAAAACTGTGTAGTGATATTATCACATCATTAGATATTCAGATTAATGCTGGGCCGTTTCAATGCAGTCCGACCCAGGCTTAATGGTGAACAACGGCTGCTGGCAGCACACTCCAGCATCTTATAGCACTTCAGGATTTAACATTACGCCACAGCCAAATTTTGACTTCATGAACAGATAAACATCTTAATGGGCTTCAAAAGGCACACACCAGGACTAAGATGTATACAAGGTAAACCTGTGTGAGTGCACACTATGGCTTAATGGGTTTCTATCCAACCTCTAAGGAGGTTATAGGATATTCATTCTTAGGCGAACACAAACTGAACAATAAAAAAAGATGATCTAGCGTTTCTCATTTCTCAGACAAAACCAATAGCTAGACAGTCTTTTAGGTGAGAAAAGACTGCATATTCGAACAAAACTTTTCTATCCAACTGAAGAAAGAGCAGAGCGGGGGCCAGACCCCCGCTCTCTGGTGCGTGGAGGGTACCTCTCGGAGGCAGGGGAACAGGATGTAGACCCCCAGAGCCCGCACTGCGGCCGCCTTCACCAGAGAGTTCTCACTGTAGGTCAGCCCCAGCAGCACCGTGATGCACATCATCTGGATCTTATCCTGCACACACGGAACACACAAGTCAATCTCCTCATTCCACACACACACAATCTGATCCTGTATGCACTACAATCACATTATGAAACCAAATTCAACTTTTAATAGAACCATGGTCTAACATCATCATTATAATACAAAACAATACCAAGAAATGATAATGGACTGCATATATACAGCTCTTTTCTAACCAGTGGCCACTTAAAGTGCTTAAAAATATTTCGTAAGATTCACCCATTCATGTACACGTTCACACACCGACGGCGGTGTCAGCCTTGTAGGGCGACAGCCAGCTCGTCAGGAGCAGTCAGGGTGAGGCGTCTTGCTCAGGGACACCTGGACACTCAAACTAGCGACCTTCCGGTGTCCAGCCTACCTGCTCTACCTCCTGAGCCACATGCCGCCCATGTGTTACAAACTTACACTCCTGCAACAACACAACACCTCGTGGTATGCTACACACGCGTGAAACACAAGGCGGCGCTCACCTCCAGCTGTGTGAAGGCCAGCGGGAGGATGGAGGAGAGAGCGTCACACGCGCTGGTCTGCAGGGTGGGGTGATGCTCACTCTGGAGGGCCCCGTTCAGCGGGCCCCGGAGGACCTCGGTCCAAAACTCCACCACCTACGCGCGCACACACACACACACACAGTACTTTAGTAGTTAGCGCCAATAGTAGCCTTGAGCCTTGTAATGACCTACGGTCATGCAGCATGTCAAGTACACTAATGAACACAGTATTGTAGTGACCTGGCTCATGGGCAACCGGGCAGGCAAAGGGACGGTGCTCTCTGGTCGGTTCTGCTGGATGATCCCCGTGCCCAGCTCATCCAGCAGCTACACAAACATGATCAGAGCAGCACACGCTACATTTACATTTACTTTTACATTACACAAATGTACATCCACAGGTCACACAGGTCAATGGCCAGACTTTCCAAATGAATAACAATGCGATGTGTAATGTGCTATGGTGGCAGTGGTCATACCTTGGTGCCATGGAGCTGGATGGAGGGGTCAGACTCCTGGAGACATTGGGCACTCACCTGGCCCAGCTCACTCACACACACTTGGGCCAGACAGAAGTAGCCCCGCACCAAGTGGGCAAGAACCTGTAGCGCGTGCGCACATGCACACACACACACACACACACACACACACACACACACACACACACACACACACACACACACACACACACA
>JAOPUD010000145.1:3532871-3546875 GCA_027122715.1 Trisopterus minutus | reverse complement strand
AGAAGCGCACTACTACTAATGGAGCTGAACATTTTGATGTTTGAATGATGTTTCTACGTTGAAGTATGTAGGAGGAGTTACATGGAGAAAAAACGTCGGAAGAACGAAAATAAAAATAAATGTATAGGATTTCAAAGATGTGAATGCTAGCAGCATTCACACCAATAACACACTGTCCCACTAGGTCCGATGGCCCCTGGTCCCTAAACTACCACTTAAAGTCACGTTCATGGAACTCAACTCCCGACGGGTATTCCATCAAAGTCGCTAAAGAAAGCGGCTCTTTGTTGATAAAGCCCGGTTAGAACTAGCGCCACTAGTTCCATCAACGCAGTTCAGCAGCGCCCTGCTCAGGTTAGTTCAGCCATGCTGACGTTATCGTGGATTACGCGCGTTCACGAGATATGGAACCAGCCCAGAACCGTGAAAGTCGAATCATGGATCAAATGTCCGAAAAGGACCGAGCGGGATCACGCAACTCTAGCTGAAAGACGCCCGGCTCAGCGGAAGAAGCCCGGCTTTGCGCTTAGCTTGGTTCCCTCAGCTCAAAAACGGAAAACACAACTTTACATTGTATTGCACGCACAGCAAGACCGTGCAGCGCATACATTGGTGACCGGAATAATGTAGCAATGTAATCAAGTGTGTGTACATTTGTATATTTGTGTTTGTAAATTTAAAATCGACATTAAAATGACTAGCGTGTTACAAATACAGAAGTAAATAAATATCTTCAAGGGCGCAGCCATTTTTGTTGAGAGCGTCATCACGTCGCTCGGACTTCTCTCAGAATCCCGAGGGGGCGGGACCAAAAGGGGGCGTGCCTCCGAGAAATGCCGCAAGAGAGCCGGGAGATTTCCCCACTTCCGAGGCATCTGGAAAACCCCGTTGCCTACCCTGCGTTCACGTCACGGATTTTAACCTTTTTGGATTGGATCAGGGATTTTAATCAACGTGATTGGATCATCTCTGGCTATCCACTTATTAATATTAATTATTTTTCCGGATTCCGCCTACGAATAACACATTCGCCAACCTCAGTGTCCCCACTCTATTATCGATCACTTTGGTAAAATCGTTAGGTTTTTTTAGCATGTGACCAGTCCAATCGGTCCGACCAGTTTCCGCTGTGGTTTGGATGCAAGAGCAACCACACCAGTTGTAGTGGGTTACGTCTTCTTGGCCTCTTCATTGTACCCCCAGGAACTCCAACCTGAGACACGCCCAGCAGAGAACCGTAGTCAGTGTCCGTTGTTCTCCCCGTCCAGCCTGGGCCACATCCTAACGACCCCCATTTTGATTAGAGCAACTCCCGGCCCTTGGTAGGAGCCGAAAGTATAGAATTGCCTTCTCGCAAATCATGTTTTTTTTGTCTATGCTTTTTGACCTCATGTTTTAAGGCAACAGCAGTTATGGTTTCGTCTTAGTTATAGGCGTCTTACCACTTACCATTCCGATTTACGTTCATACCATTCCCCAGCCGATACCTCAAAAGATATGATTCGTGTTTTTTTTTTTTTAACAAGCTCGGATTCTCATTCATCTTTAAGACTTGAACATTAATACAAAATTGACAATGAAATAAGTCGGGAACAAAATGGTCTCCAGTTCCAATGTACATTATCATTAACAGTACCGTTAAGCATTAGAAGACACTTAAACCAAAGGTTTTTTTTATTACTAACAAACTGCCAAATACACTAGTTTGTGTAGACCCCAGAGGTCCTATAAACAGAACGTTGTAGACATCGAATTCCAGAGCTATCATTTAAAACAAATGGCATACCACACAAATTATGTCAACACAGAAGCGAAAGACCCCCCCCCCCCCCCCCCCCCCCCCCCCCCCACTTCCAGACAGCAGTCCATATCAGCAACAAGCCCTTCTCCGCATTACTCACATCTGAAGATGGTTTCAAAATATCCAGAAAGGTGCGCACCGGTTGACGACACAAACGACGCAAGCATTCCCTTTCGCAGTTACAAGTCTATTTACATTGAATTAGCATATTCCAACATGGGCCATGTGGTAGAGGGGAGAAAGATAAGTTAACATTTTGAATTTTAAAAGTATGTTGGATTAGAATTTCATGTTTTGTCAAACTGGTAACCATGGCCACTTTAAACCTCAGTAAGGAGACTGCATTGGACACACCTGGACCCTGTAGCCTTCCAGGTGAACTTAAGACTTGGCTCAAGAGTCTGGAAGCACCAGAACGGGGAAAAATTACTGAAAAATGTTTATTTTTTCTTCAAAAACAAAACAAAAGCTCCTATACAGCATCAATGTTTTGTTCTGTAAAGCCAGCAGACATGTAAAATACAACCCTTACAATACATTAGAATCAAAAGGTACCAAAAAGTACGGTAAAAATAACACTTCCAGTGGTGGAAATGTGGGGGGAAAAAAAAGAAAACTACTGGAAAACAAAACATGACCGGGTAAAAAAAAATTTTTGGAAAAAGTTACATTTTATTCTGATGGTTTCTGTACAAAATGGTCATCTGCCATAAAAGTAGAGTGGAGTCTTGTGTCCCCGCCAGGCTACCATAAGTCCAATTCGTCTGACACTGGATCACTTGAGCACTGAGGAAGAGAGGAGAAATATTTAAACCAAATTAAACCAGCCATTTATGTGCACGATCAATTGAAGCCAAAAAGTGCAATGCGTGTGAAAATATGTCTTTGCTACAGTTGAAAGCAGACATGCCGTTACTCCTTATGCCGTCAGAAGGATTGAGCGCGGACATTCATTTTGTGTTGCAACCATATACCGTTGGCCAACAGCAATGCTGGATTATTAGTTTTGTTTAATACTAAGTATTTGTCACACAAGAGATCTACACTTACATTTCCAACATTTTTATAATTGAGGCAGTCCTGCCCATGGCATATGATTTGACTTCCTTTTCAAACTTTAATGGCAATGGTTGACATTTGGTTTTTTTGGTCTTCGTCAAGAACCCAAACTTTGTCCTAAAAGCTTAAATTGAATTACAGCAAAAAGTCGACTTGTGAACATTGAATTATTGTAATGAATTGGGTACAAAATACCCAAATAAAGCTCAAGGACTGTATATGCAAAAACCTAAAACAAGCTACAAAGGTTTTAGGCTAAAAAAGCCAATGTGGAAACTGCAAAATTGACTAATATTGTTCTAATGTACTGCTTAGAGCAGCAAATGAAACCTTTAGCATATCATTATATGGTCCAGTGACCCATGCATCCATTTATCTATCTATAAGTGTGTCCACAATAACACAAAAGATTAATCTTGAAATTGGAACTTTATAATTTCTGTTTGCCCAATTACTTAAGTGCATGTCGGAACATGCCAGTTGAATGGATGAGGATCCCTCCTGTGGGAAATGGCCAACCATTTTGTGAGTTAATTTTTGTACAGTGGTGGTGGAGTCATTACTGCTGGGCTCCCATGCAAGACTGAGCGCGTGCTGGGGAGTCAAACTAAAGTTAAGTCGCTGTATGAGAACTACGCAAACCGAAAATTACATAATCACAAACTGAGCACAGTTCATGAGGCTAATTGTCGAGTACATGACATTTTAAGATCCCGTGGAGTGCGGAAAATGCAAGTGGTGTGGTAACAAAAGCTCAGTAGTGATAATGAAAAGGTCTACATGTCTACCAGACACTAGGTCACAGTAGTGATAATGCAGTAGTGATAATGAATAATTCTACATGTCTACCAGGGTATAAAACATTCTTGCCACAATAATACTACTTTAAAGTAGTTTGTATTGAAATATCATCATTCAAATGTGATGTAGTCATTAATTTCAACACCTTAGGTGAATATTCAAATGTTATTTTATATTCATATATATAGCAATTTAGCTCAAAGACAATAGACACTTAGGGCAACTGGACTGGTGATGAGTGATGTGCTGAGTGGGCATAAGCTCATGTTAGTTGAGGGCACAGCGTGGAAGCGTTTGGCGCTCTTGGCAGCATGTTGTTAGGAGGCAGAAGCAGAGAGACCCCAGGATGAAGGGATGATTCAGGTTTGGAAACTAGCCTGTTCTGCGACACTCTACAAGATGCAAATGGAATGCACCGGTGGTAACTGAAGCCCATGGGCAGGTAGAACGGGTCATTGACCTTCTTACGCCTTCATTGAACCATTGAGCCATAATAATTTGAACAGGCTTTGGAAACATCCAAAATACAACAGATAATTACATTTATAATGAGCAGACAAGCTTTTTAACATCCTGAACCATCCCACAGTGTGAAGCTGCTTAGCAGCTGAAGAGCAGCTGGCCTCCCATCTCCCAGATAAGCTTGAGGTCCACCTCAAGCCGTGTCTGAAGCCAGTCTCTCACTGGTGTATTTCAGCAGTAAGCAGGTTATCTCTGGCAACACCTCATAAATCTACAGCCAAAGAGGGTGCATGAATAAGGGAATTTGATAAGGGCCAATTTCTGATTATACAAATACAATTCATCCCAGGCAGTTTGCACATAACATTACCGGTATCAACTAACCAGGGTCACATAGTGAAGAGGTGGTGGGATCAATGTAGGACATTTAAGTAAAAAAATAACGCAGTTCACTGCCAGCTTTGCCACATTGGCCGGATAAAAATGAGATTCAGTCATGGTTCCATCATTAAAACTCTATAGCCTGTCCACTATGATGTCCCCAATGTCCCCGCCCGAGTGTGCCATGACAGCTGTGGTAGTCACAGTGTTGACTATGAAGACATAGCATACCTTGCACTACAATGTGATCAGTATGGCTTGTAGCTAGTCTGGTGGCCTCCCCGTCTTGGAGTTTTCCCAAAGCTGGCACTGCCCTGGTCTGCGGGGGACAGAGAGAGAGGCCACTGAGAACCTTAGAGCACAGACAAGTCAAACAGTCAGGCAGCTCCACCCGTCAGCCACATGCCACAGCGCTGCCAGCCAGAGCGGCGCTCAGTGTTGGCGTGTGCGTGTACCAGGGATGCATCACTAGAGCATGGTAGACTATATGCTAGCCATTTTACTACATCTGGCCCATTTTAGTTTGTCAATTTTTTTGGGGTTTGTATCTTCCAATTTGGCAATAGTGTGGCAGATCTGAAAGGGTAGATCTACAGACTATGCCTTGGGTACAACTATGAGAGATTGAGTTTTTGGGTAATCCAGCCGTTTTGAATTACACTACTGGTGCATCCCTAGTATTTGAGTACTTACTGTAATCATACGCGCCGCCGCCATATCCACCATAGTAGCCTGAGCCATAGTCGTAGCCTCCGTATCCACCATAGCCTCCGTAACCGCCCTGGCTGCCGTAGCCCTGGTTCCAATAGTTACCATAGCCTTGGTTCCAGCCTTGGCTCTGGGCTGAGTATAAAAATTAAACAAATTGGGACATTTATCCACACCCTGTCGAGTCATCTGCCTCATCAATATTGGCTACTTAATATAATAATAATAATAATAATAATAATAGGCTAGCATGGAATCAGTTCCTCAAACACAACCATTATAAGCTGTGGGAGAGGAGCAGCACAATAAAGACACATCAGCGGCCTTACCTCCACCACCACCACCTCCACCACCGCCGCCACGCCACCTGCCACCACGCCCACCACCACCGCTGTAGCCGCCCCCTCGGCCACCTCCGTACTGCTGCTGCTGGTACACGTCTTTGGGCTGGGCGATCTTCAACTCACACTGGGGAGAGAATTCACAACTTGAATCCCTGTCCAACCTAGGACCTTAAGCTTTCCCACGTTTGTATCCCACAGGATTCCTGAAGCGGTACCTTGCTGCCTTCGACCGTGTGGAATTTGTTCTCAAGACACTTCTTGACGCTGGCCTCCTCTTTGTATGTGATGAAGATGAACCCCCGCCTCTTCTTCATCTTGGGCTCAACTGGCAGCTCAATGGTCTCAATCTAAAAGAAAATGCACACAAGAATCATAAGCCTATGCAATGCTGCGGATTATCAATTAATAAATGTTGCAGATATTGTAGACTACTGAACAGAAAACCAACGTGAAATTCATTTCTCCAGCCGTACAATAGTACGAATTTCATTATGAATACACAATTATGTGTATGCATATTATGCCTTTTTCGTAGTACCATTCGGGAAAGGTCTCACGTATATTCAATACAACACAGAAAATACAGCAGATAAACAAGTAAAAAAAAAGGGTCAGGATTTCCCTGCAACGTGACAGCGTTGACTAACCTCTCCAAAAGTTCCAAAGTATTCCCTGATGGTTTCTTCAGTGGCCTCAGGGTTCAGCCCTCCAACAAAGATCTTCTTTGCCGGCTCCTTCTTCATCGCCATGGCCCTCTTGGGGTCGATTTGACGTCCATCTAGTCTGTGTTCGCTCTGCTCCAAGACCTATAGAGACGAAGAAACGTCATGCGCATGCGATACAATATGGCTTCCTGAACTAAAATAGCATGGGGAGTAAAATTATCTTTTTAGTGACTGCATGCGCTATAGTTTTCCATAATGTTAAAAGCCGTTGTAATGGTACTACCAATACTGCTGATACCATGTTTTATTAGCACAACCATGATTGCTTTAACAAAATGACAGTGAAGCGATGCCCGCGCAGTACGCCTGGAATCCACCCACCTTGTCCACGCTGGAGGAGTCTTTAAAAAGGACGAATCCGAAGCCGCGGGATCGGCCCGTGCTGGCGTCCATCTTAATGGTGCAGTCCGAGACCTCACCAAACTTTGAGAAGTAGTCCTTCAGGTCCTTTTTACTGGTGTCCCAGCTCAGCCCACCCACAAACATCTTACTGCAGACAGTGTGGAAAGTTATTTTGAAATCCTCTCCTAATGCCATTAGTTTACTTAACATTGTGAACCTTTCAATAACATTCCAAATAAAAGTAAAGCTGAATTGTTTTGTCGAATCAAATTCAGAGCATGACTGCAATATTTTCTAGACACAGAACGTTCACCAGTTAACACTTTAAACGAACAGACGGGAAAGCCAACAGTTTACTTACTCTCCTACGCCCTTGAAATTGAACGATTTAATGTTCCACACCAATAACAGCGTCCTCATGCACCCCACTGGACATGTTGAGGCCAAATGGTAAATTAACAGAAACCAGTGCATCCAGTACCTTCTCCCAGACTCTATCCTCTTACCCTGCATCGTCTTCTCCTTTGCTAGCGTTGATTTTTCCACCGTCTCCGGCTTCCTCCGTCGTTCCTTCTGCCTCTGCATCTCCCTCGCCCTCTCCTTCTGCCTCTGCGTTTCCTTCTCCTTCTTCTGCTGCTGCATCTGGTTCTGGTTCTGCGTCTCCTTCTGCCTCTGCTTCTCCTTCTCCTTCTGCGTCTCCTTCTTCTGTGACAGCAAACTCCTCTCCCTCGGCTCCGTTCTGCTCCTCCTCTCCCTCGGCTCCGTTCTGCTCGGAGGTCTCCATAAACTGATGCTCGGTGTCGCTCATTGTGATGATGGGGGGCTGATGGAGAACACGATCACACACGGACCATCTTGGTAAACACGATGCACTCTAACAAGCGATAGTTAAGGACAACAAAGGGTTACGATGGAGCGACTACAACAATGGACACACCGAAAATGTATCAAAAACAAATCCAACAATCGTCGGTATAAGATGGATCCATTTGGACATAATGGATGTCTCCTTATTCAAATAATATCAGATGGGTTCCTTCGACTTTAGATCGATTCGGAAACCCAAAGATGAAGTCGAATACGGAAGAAAATGTCTCAGTTCATGTGAAATTAAAATATTTATCGTGATAATGTAAAGTGTTTGCAGAGCGACTTAAAAGCCATCGACAATTGGCAACGAACGTAACAATCCCGGCGATGCAGAGACTCAACAACACTGCTCTCCATTTTGAGGATTCAAGCCGGGCGCGCTTTACGAGCTGCGGCCGCCCGACGCGCGGCGCGGCCCGCGGAGCCCCGCGGAGCCCCGGTCCCCCAAGCCCTAACCTAACCCCGCTCACCGCGGGGGGGGGGGGGTACCGCTGGGAAATACCCTCATATAACTTTTGCACACAAAATGTGCATAATGTTTTTGTAATGGTGCATAGGAACATGCAAACAGCGGTTCTAAGCCTGGCGCGGCCCTCCCCCATAAAGCGCGTTAGCTTAGCACTTAGCACTTTCTTCCCGATCAAAACAGAGCGCGGATCGGCCAGCTTCTAAACTACGGATAAATGCAACATAAGAATGAACGTAGGACTCGGGAACAAGAACAACACAGTCGATATATCGAACGTCTTCTGTGGAGAACGAAGCAAAACATGCGCTTACCTCAGAGACAAGGAGACGGTGACTTGCTTCTCAAGATGGACACTCCGAATTCGCCGCTAACTCGTGGCGAAATATATATCACCGGATGTGAGCGCGAACCACAAGACGTTACAACAACAACAGCTGTGATAGGCCACAGGGGGCTGGCCATGAAATAAAGGAGGCTTTCTATTGGTCACTTTTATCAGCTGACAAAAACAAACGGGCTTTTGCTGTATTGTGAGCAGAATATCCTAACAACGGGGATGGCGGGTTGCTTGATGTTCATATTTTGTGCCTACTTCTCAAATACACCCCGACGTGGACGGTTCTCCTTGTTTTGATTGAACAATCTTCAGTCGTTTCCGATATTTTTGCAGCCGTATCCGACGATCCTCTTCTGGTCTATTGTGCTGTGAGTTGTTGAGTCGTAATTAAATAAATAAACCCACCACGAGGAAACGACTACTACGAGTCTGCTCCGGGATTAGTCATAATCTGCTCTCGAACTAAACAACTATTCGATGCGTTTCGCGACGGGAAGTAGGCCTACATCCAAATTAAGCTTTATTGTTGGTCTGTTAACCACAACTCGTTACAATAGTCCATTGCGTTTCTCAAACGACATTCTCTATTGCGTTGCATAACTGAATGAGCCAACATATTATACACACACGTGTACAGTATTGCACGTGTTAAAGAGTCGTGGAAAAAAAACTGTAGGCCTACATCTGTTGCATCACAAAAGCTCATAGCTCAATCCAGGTTGCATTATAAAACGACACAACCGGTTAACTCATTACATGGGATCGTTGCATAGCCCAGATCAGTCATCCAGACCTACCAGCACATTACACCCGATAAAGCTCATTGCTCAAATGCACTTTCCCCTTGGAATGTCCTTTTCACAACTGTTTGTCCACAGTTAAAGCTGCTACCTGCTTCTTACCAATCATGTTTTGTACACGTTTGATTCCGAGACCTGTCCGGCATAGTTATTTAACCACACCATGATTTCAACTACACTTGGGAGTTAAAATCCTGATATTTGATACAAACTACTTTTGAGTCTGTCTTGCATGGTCTTGTCATCTTTCAGTACATTCACCCCTTGCAGCCTAGCTCTACATTTACACTTAAGTTTGTATCCATACTGCAAGATGAAGACACAGGCAGGACATTTCTTGTCAACTGTTTATTTACATGTGATACACATTAAGATTACTTAAAAATACACTTAGAAGTTAGGTTTTATTTAAAATACTTGAAACTTTTAAAACATGCTTAAGCAGCATCACTTAAACCATAATCTTCACAATTTAAATCATTCAACAGTTATCCATTAAAAATACAACCGGCAAGACCATTATTTTGTGTCAAATCGTAGTGTTCTTTTATCCTGTAAAAAAGTTCCATAATTCTTAATTCATATAATTATTAATAATAATAATAATAATTCTTCTTTCAAGGAAGGTCATGAGCAGCTGACTACAGTGGTGTTCTGCCACCAGGTTCCAGGTGTGGTCCCAGTCTATGAGCGGGACTTGCTCACCCAGTGGTACTTGTCAACACGGCCAGAAAAGGAGAAACTTGGTCGGTGGGACTTAAAGGCCTTCTGCCCGTGGAACGGGGGCCCTGGAGGAGGAGGGAGAGCAGCGGGGCAGTGAGGCGGATATCCCTCCCCGGTAAAAGCCTTCCTCTTGGGGTAGTTCAGCCAGGTCTGGGGCACGCCGGTGGCAAACTCGTTAAACTGAGGAGGAAGGATAGGATATGGGGTTGGTCAGAGAGAAACAGAACTACATGTTCGGCAGACTGTTGTGACATCCGTATCAACTTGCATGGATTCGTGCAAGGAGTCATTAACAGGTTTTGTTAACAACAAAAACTGGAAATTAACTTTGTACTTTCAAAAAGGTTAAGGAACTGGATTCCTGTGGGGTTTGAGCACAGAGAATACAATAGGTTTCCAAACCAAATCGCATCTGCCCCAGCAGATATCACTGATGCATATCCTCCAATTATGGGCAAAGGTGTACAAATATTAACAAAAAAAATAAATAAATAAAAATCACTGGTGTCCATCTGAGTACAGGTTGATGGTGCAGCTCGGCAGCACAGCCCACCTGGTAGATGCTGTTGGGGTTGCTGACGGTAGGGATCGTCTTGTGCTCCGGTCGTGAGAGAGGGGGGGCCGCGGGGAGACAGAGGGACATCGATGGGTTGCTGCTGCTGCAGCTGCTCCGGCTGGTGTCTCCGCACGCGACGTCCTCCTCATCGTCAGAGGAGAACCCAGAGGGGACGTCCAGGCCGGCTCGCTCCACCGCACGCTGGACGCGATGAGAGAACTGGCGGTCGCTGCTGAGGGCTCCACCCAGCAGCGACACGCAGAACGGGGTGCTGTGCTCGCCGTATCTGGAGACACGGAGCACGGCATTACAGTCCATCAGACCTGGGCCAAATTATCTAGACAAATAGTAAGACACCGTATCACATTAGTTTCTTAGAGACTTGCAGCGATTTCAGATGCACAGCCATAATGAGAAGGTAAGTAACCGACACCTAGCTGTAGTCAGTGGAGGACATTTCTGAGTTTCGAATCAGGAACTGTTGGGCTGAGAGTAGCCACATCGATACCGCAAGGTGCCCATGATGGAGAACTCTACAGGGCTTTGAAATTGTGATTTCCCATCTGAATGGGTGCCTCAATGTGGGAAGCCTAGGAATAATTGGTAGTAATTGTGTTTTGGTCATTGTCTAGTACTAATTGGGACATTGTAGGATAAAGGGTTGTGTTACAAGCCACCACAGCATTTGTCATATATGAAAGACGGTAAAACCATGCTTTGATTAGCCTAGGTTAAGTTATATTTACTTAAGATCTCATGTGACTACAACTCTCGAGGCATCTCAAAATGGCGGTGTATTGGGCACATGATGAATCAGCAGTATTTAAAAGTTTGCAGCCTCAATTGCACCCTTGGCTGCGACCATAGAATCAGAACATGGTTTGTCATGACAGGGTGGTGTGGTTTGACTGCCTACCTGCAGGACACTTCCCCTGGGTCCACCCACAGGGTGAGCTCCCTGGGCAGGCCCAGGCCCTCGTAGTGCACGCCGCTCTGGACACACGCGCGCTCCAACACCGGGTCCCTCAGCTGAACTCGGTTCATTCGCAGACACCTTCCAAGACAAGGTGCAAAATAGGTAGAAAGTAGACAGCAGCTTTGAACAGTTCCATAAAGGAAGCTGAACGGTGAATAGCCCTAGTCAGGTGTGATGATTCCAGGAGGGCTGAATTATCATAGTTTAGTTACTTTTTCTACTGAAATATGCAACCCAACTTATTTTGACACTGATTTAACTTAAAGAAGTGCTATACTTTATGGTTACAGCCCTGCTGCATGTTCAGAGACCATTGAAAAAGGACAGTAAATGGGGAAAGGGTTTCAAACTAGTTTCCACATGTCAACCGTAACATCTGAAGTAATAAGCTTCATAACAAAAGCAATTCAGTGTGTGTATTTAAGCAGTGCTGTCACAATATATTCAGGCTTCTTTCTACAAAAAATAAACAAATGAATTGACTTTGCCAAGATTTTTTGCAGTGTTACTATGTCATCCTGTAAGGCGCATACTCAGCTGGTAGGACACACCTGTACGCCTGTCCTCTGCTGGGTGTGATGGGCTCCCAGTGGTTTTTATAAGCCTCAAACAGCAATGACGTCAGAGCGGCTGCGAAGCGCTCCCTACTGTCCACATCTAGAACGCCGTATCTCTTTACCAGGCGGGCAACGAAAAACACCGCGGCGGCTATCTCTTCTTTCATGGCCTCAACAATCACCGAGAAGATACTCAACAAAAAAAATATATGTTTCCTAACAAACACTCGTTCCAGCAAATGCACGATCACAACACCAAACACATCCAAACTATCTTAATTAAGGTTAAAACACTTGTAGTTTAAAATCATACAAAGCTCGCACTTCACATGATCCAACAAAACGATTCAACTAAATAAACAAAACCAAAGACACACGATAAGCGGGACACTCAAGCAAACAAATTTGCTCCTGGAACCTAAAAAAGCACACAGGCCTGTTGTATGGTTTGAACACATGCAGCATCCCCTTAACTACTCAATATCGCAAGAACATGTGCTCTAAAATATCCACAACTTAGTTTTTTTGGTTCGGGTACCAGATATGGGCAAAATAAATCAGGTCTAAGGATCTCTAGATGGTAAACTGGGCGGCTGTGTTAAAAACACACACCTGCACATAGTTAACTTAACGTGTGAGAGAGAGGGGGCGGGGCTTAAACAGGTGAGAGGGAGGAGGGGGGCGGAGACTTAAATTAAACAGGTGGGGGGGCGGGCGGTGACTTTAACAGGTGAGAAGGAGTTGAACAGGTGAGATCTCATTTTTATTATCCCAATTTATAAACCTTCAATTTGCGAATGGTTTGTACGAGGCCTAACTTTGTGTATGAATATTTGTGAACTTTTCAGAGTATTTTGTTAAATGTTTTGACAGATAGGTACCTTGCTCCTTTTTTTGCAAAAAAACAAATACGAATCAATGATTAAAAACGATAGTCATCCTATAAGTGACTTGATAACCCCTAGGTTTAGAAATAGTTTAGTAATGTTTATAAATGGTAGTACACATCTGTACGCTGTCCTTCTCTAGGTGTGCTGGGCTCTCCCTACCGTCCCCATCTGGACCGTCGTATCTCTCTCTAACGTACCTGTCGCTATGGTACCAGGTCACATCTACAATCTGTAAACGTTTCCTTGAGATGGACATAGGTTACTATGCTCCTGTTGGCACCATGTGGTGCCCTACTATCGTCATTCTAGAGCTTATTATTTAGAGTTCAACCATAGGAATCTAACCCCAAATGTTCAGCTTGTGTGCGTCCAGTGCTTAGAATACCTTCTACGTATATCAGAAGGCCTGAGTTAACCTGTCAAAATAATATCAAATACACAACACACTTTTTCAACATAATAAATATTTTTATTCTTAAACTCAAACTTCAGAACTCAGCCCCAAAGATCAAACCTGCCAGTTTTATTTTATAAGGTATATAAATAAGTTGCCTTAATAGGCAGACCTGAGTTATACACAAAGAAAATGAGTTTATTTTAAAGGACTAGCATTTCTCCCAACCACAGAAGGAGAGGAAGCCCAAAAACACAATCAATATAAATGAACAGACCTCAAACCCTGACATCTGAAGTTCACCCTGAACACTGATGTTGGTTAATTCTCGTCAGTAGTAACTAATAAAAGTAAATACAAACATTATGCTAGAAAACATTGCTGTGTAGAAATGCACAGAAACATGTAAAAAAAAATGGATTGTCCACCAACTGTGAAGAAAATGACGATACTTTGCAAACTCTGGATAAGCATTTTTATCAAAAAACCCTGTGCTACCCTGATCATACTGGTGTAGTAGCTCTAGTCTACTGAGGAAAGTGTGTCAAGTAACCAGTAGTCAACTGGTCTACTGACGATGCAGGATAAGCCAGCGGCCAGACAAGGTTAGACTCACCCTAAGGTGAGGCTGAGTCGCCGTACACCCTGAGATGAGCCTCATAAAGACTCTGAGGGCAGCTGTCCTAACACCAGTCCTCCAGTGAAACGCTGTGAGCTTTGCTGTTATTCTAGCTTAGTGTAGCTTTGTGTATAGCTGGCTGTGTGTCAGGTATGTGCGACCCACTCACAATAAAAATACTCGCTTTAAA
>JAOPUD010000145.1:2856765-2869338 GCA_027122715.1 Trisopterus minutus | reverse complement strand
ACACACACACACACACACACACACACACACACACACACGCACACACACACACACACACACACACACACACACACACAAAAGCCCAGTTCAAAGTTTTGGTCGCAACCCAGATGTTTTGTCTGCGAACACACCATTTTCATTGTCATTTCGAGTGCATCGTGTATCGTGGTCACATGCTTAATCATAAAATATGTTTGGACAGAACAGAATGACGTGATGAGGACCAGAGTAGAGCCTTACTGGAGCTGTGTGAGTGTACCATTTCTATCTTTTACCGCCATCGTTATTTTCCGTTTAACGATTTAATGACAAAGTGTAATTTTCCTGACTTTGCACTTGGGCAGAGTAGAGGCGCCTGTCTACCTGCTATCTATTTAACTGTCTACCTGTTATTTATTTAACTGTTTAAAAGCCTTCATTAATCCATCACCTTATTTCCCCCACGCAGATGCCTCCCGCTGCAATTACCAATCTGGGAAACACGGCCAAGAATACATGCACGACTAATTGACTGGATTTTTTTTGAGTCATCAAAATTTTAGCTGGGCGAGGTGACTTCATGGTGCTCTGCTCTCATTGGTGGATGGGCCATCCCCCATCTTCCTTTTTGAGGTGAGCAGAGATGTAAATAAAGGAAAAGGGTTACTCTTTGCCACAAGGACTTGGATGCTGAATGTTTTTGCGTGAGTCCTGGATGACGCGGCTGCGTTCCAATGTAACACAGCGTGTTCCATCTCAGCTGTGATTGGTGCCAAGGGGGCGCCAGGAGAAGATCTGCTTTTAATTATTCTTCTTATTCTGGCTCCTCCCCACACATACGCCTTTTTTACTTTGAAACGTAACGTAATCCAGGGTTTGCAGAAACGTTGCATGTCAACGAATCCTTTTGGCGCCTGGGTTTATGCAATCGTGCGGTAGTTTCATCAATTTCCTCAAAATTAGTTATGCTCTCATTTATTATTTTCTTTGAATGAAAGCAAACAGAAAAAGGTCACAGCACATTTACAGCTCATAAATACAATTTCCTCACCTTTCTGTGGTGATATTTATACTGCATTTTATGACCTTTAAACGTTGAATATTAATATATTGTATTCCTATCCCAAGGTCTGTCTCACCTGTGTGTGTGTGTGTGTGTGTGTGTGTGTGTGTGTGTGTGTCAGATTGAGACTGGGCTTTGCTAAACATGAATAAGTCTTTCTTGTGTGTACATCAGGGGTGAAAATACCAGGAAGGTTCTGTAAATCTACTGAATGAGGAGAAACTTGGCCAGAAGTAAAGGAATGGAAGAAAGAATAACAGAGAGAGAACACGACCAGGATATTTATTTTCGACCACTCATGTTGCCTGAGGCAAGGATCTGTAAGGGGGGATATAATACACACTCCACTCTCGTACATTACCTGTATAATACACATTCCACTCTCGTACATTACCTGTATAATACACACTCCACTCTCGTACATTAACTGTATAATACACGCTCCACTCACGTACATTACCTGTATAATACACACTCCACTCACGTACATTACCTGTATAATACACACTCCACTCTCGTACATTACCTGTATAATACACACTCCACTCTCGTACATTTGTTTCTTCACTAGAAATGAAACAGGGAAAAGGGCATAACACCATCCCTCATAGTTTTCTGCATCTCAGGCCGTTGACATCTGCCAATGTATACTCTGCAATAACACAGTGACCAACTACAGTGTACTGGACTTGACTGTTCATTAGCAGGTGCTGTTTACAATAGCCATACTATTTAGGTGCACAACAGAGATCCCTGAAAGGAACTCTTTCAAAGATGGGTGCAATTTATGGCTCCTTTCCATCTTTGCGTCTGCTTCTGGCCGTGCCCTGTCAAACCATGACCATTGATCTGGGTTGTAGGCCTAACCCTAAATACAATCACTGTCTTCTTGTGTCTGAGATGCTTCACCATGCATACTGAGTATGGCTAGAGTTCTCAACAGCTTGATTCATTCTAATTTGTTCTTACAACTATATGGGTCTAATTAAAAGGGTAATGAGGGTGAAGATAGAAGCGCACTGTGATTATTTTAGTTTAACATAATCGCTTGCAAAACAAAAACGCTGTTGATGGTAGATCTCTTTCAGATCAGTCCTATTTTAAAGACAATTTTTCACACTATTAAACCACTGATATTGATATCCAACTTCTTTTGCCTAATAGCAAGGACATTGTGTGGTACTCAGGGAACGAATAAAATCACATTTAATGACTATGATATAAAACGAAATACAATGTGTATGGTTGGAGATGAAAATCCCAGTTTTGCTCTGCTGACACATTCCGTCAAACATAGTCAAGCCCAGGCGGGTCTTTAGTGTGCCCTGTAAACAACGTCACCGTTACGTGAATATGTGAGCAGAGCTGATAAACCTACACAATGGCCAGTCCAATTTGGGTTTAACTCTTGTTGTACACGAGTTGGAATGTGATTGGGTTGATTGTAAATCCTACTACTTGCTTAACAGCTACCCAGTGTATACATTCATTATGTTACGCAGGATGAATCAGGGTGACACTGGAGCAAATTGCCACCAATTGGATCAAATTGGAGCGCGGCGGTTCCAGCAGTAGTGCGGAGGCTCTCTGAAGTGCAGCTCTCCATCCACGCGCCTCCCGCTCAGACCGTCTCTCACGGGCTCACTCACTGGCTGTGTGCTAATGATTCCTCACACATGGTGGTGTTCCATGGGTGTAAAACAACAGGTTTGCTTTATCACTTTCACTGTGTATTAGTACTGAGCCGCAGCGGCTCCAACTCAACTCTGCTTGTTCAATTTGGCCTTGATTCGTGCGCCATCAAATAGCATGTGTTCGGTGTACCCTTAACCTTCCCCAAGTTCCTTTTCCTCGCAATATAAATTCCACTACTAATTTAATGTGCATTCATCCAATCAAAATTCAACTTCGGATGTTTGTGTATTAGTATGATTTTTTGTTTTGGGTTGGGATGTTTTTCTATGACTGAAAAACATCCCATCATAGTCACTATGACTGACTATGATGAGTTTTTTTTTGTGGATGACGCTAATCCCTGTGTGTCAAGAATCCAATCAGATATCATGCAGTACAGTTGCATCTGTGCACACAGAGCGCAGTGATTGCCTTGCAATGTGTGTATCCTGCACAGGGTATTTGCATCTGAAAAGCAGGAAGAACCCATTAAGAGGAGCATAAAGAAACTCATATCCACATATCGAAACACACACGTGCACCAGCAAACACGTGCATTCGCACACACAGAAGCATTAGTGAGCACACACACACACACACGCATGCACTCACGCACACACATGCATACATTTCCACGGCACACACATTCATGCACACAGAAAAACACAGGCAGTGATTTGTGAAGATGCTAGGTATACTGATGCGTGCTATCACAAAGGCAAGGATAGATTTATGTAGCACAAAGCGTTCCGATCACAACGGTGCATTTAGGAGTCGTCGCACCCGGCCTGCGTTGGTTGGCAGGAAGGCCGCGCATGCTAATAGGGCCGGCGTATGTGCATCTGTGTGTGACATTGTCTGGTCAGCCTGTCTCTCCAGTTAATTATCTGCATAGGATCCATAAGGGTTTGTGCTCCGGCTGAACAGGCTCCTTCCACGCCGCCTCCTCCACTTGGCTCTGCATTCTTCCATCCAGTGGTTTAGGAAATACTTAAAGAAACAAATACATATTTCTAATAAAAAACACATAACAAACTTTACTTAAAAGGATCAGTCAAAGCAGTCCCGTGCTGCTCAGTTAAAAAAACAAAAAAAACAACAACAGTTGAGTGGGATGAGAGAGATTTCGACTTTGTTGGGCACTGATTTGAAGTTCCAGTTGGTGACTCACTGCCGGTTGGAGATAAACATACAGTTATAGCATATTCTTTTTGTTGCTAATGAGTTTTTTGTAATCTTTTGATATTATATTTAAATCAGACATAATGAGATCGTCACATCTAAATTCTGAATTGCTTTGCGTTGCTTCAGAGCCCACATCTTCACCCTGAAATGACAAAAATTGAAGGAGCCCGGATGTGAAAGAATACATAAACAGCACTTGGAATATGATTGTGACTTTCAGTGGGTACCAAAAGTTTTGCTCTGATTGTTTCTGAGGTGTTGTGGTCCTATTACCTGACAGCATTTAGTAGAAATATACACATGAGCATGGATATTCTAAAGGAGTTGTTCTCCCTTACTGTCCTGTCAGATGTCCCCAGCATGGACCTCAACCTTTCAATGTCTGTCAGTGTGCTGAAGTGCTGAACAAAGCACTTTCCACTCCTGATAAAGACCTGTTCTCCCATCAAGCCGGGTCCATCACGCCGGTGTTAAAGTATTTGCCCTTGTGTCTTTTGAGTGGGAAAGTTAATTACCTTTGGCATGCTGCAAAGAAAGCTACCTTCTAATGGCAGCGAAAGCAGCAGAATCCACACATGCATATATATTCTCTTGATGCACGACGATGCGCATTAAATCAAGCGTTGAGGAGTCGGAGATTACATTTTTTTTCATTAACATATACAACCGCATCGGAGATAAACCCACAGACACCTATTGTGAAAAAATGAAAGAAGGAAACGTAGGGGCCGTCTTCTGTAGCGTGCGGGGCAAGCTAATTAAAATGAATGCTGTTCATTTAAAACCAATTAAAAAAGAGAGACACAGTTATAATTCTGGTCATTCATAGGGAGACATACGGTGTCCCTGGGTTACCATTCCAATCAGGGCAACATGAGGTGTGCAAGACGGAGGCTTCGCCACGACCATGCAGTCTGTGCAAACTTGTGCACGTTGCAACAATGCTGAAATGTAATTGTATCATTTGCTTAAACACTTGCCTTAACACATGCCTCAGGGTTTTTGTCTTGCCACAGAAGCCAGAGTTCTAAAAGTGAAACTCCAGCGTCAGCAGAGCCGATGTTGTGGTTTTAGCGACGCACCGGCGGCCAGCCATCGTTTGAGTTCAGTCAGAGACGAGCGGCTGCGAGTCTCAGGGGCGTTGGTTATTTACTGCAAGGACAATGTGGCAAAATGACCTGTTCCACAGATGAATGGAATTAAAAAGCCATTGTGGATGAGTGGTGTATAGCCCCACCTGTGGTACAGCGGTTGTACTCCGTCTGTTAGTCTGCTGTAGTTGTCAGGGTGTCCATAAGCTAGCTTATTGATGCTTTTTAGCGTTGCAGCATGAGCATTAGCACAGATTTGCTCTCACTCGTTGCTCATTATTTTATAATTTTTGCTATGTCAAAAATGTTATGTTTCTTTGAAACAAAAGGTCCTTTTATTTCCACTTTTTACTTTTCCAGTATAAAACACGAGAGAATACAACAGCAATACACTTTTTAATACACTCAGAGGTAATGTTATTAATTTGACGGTTTTTTCTATTTCTATTCTATGAAGCATTTAACATGGAATTTGAAAGCTAAAACAAACAACAAAGATGTTATAGAATATATACACTGCTACGAGATAAGACACAGGGTCATTTACATCAAATAAAATAACAATGTTCTTGGAGCTCCACGTCTTGATTTTCTCCTACTCAATAAAGTGCATCTCTTATCCATCAACCAACACAGTGGGTGCATATCTTTTCCAATATAGCAACATTAAGATCCTGGCGAATATAGAGAAGCAAAAGCTTAACCATCTAGTTCGAAAAGTCCGGCAGGAGTTTCTCTCTGAATAATCATTTTAAAGCAGTTAGGATGAAACACTTCGACTATGCTGCATTATTGAAAGGACGATGAACATTTTGCTGATAACACCCGGCCTGTTATATCCGCAACTCACATTTAGGTGAAAAACACAAGCATTCGCCCTACTTAGACATTTCCAATCTCTCTAAGAGAACTGCCAAGCTACAGTTGATTGCATTTTAAACTCTTGGAGGGCTAACAGAGAAAGAAAACAATGTAACCAAAGTTAAGGCTTTGCAATCAAAACCTATATCGAGTACATTCTCTACTTTCTTTCACCAAGCAAAGCAGGTTTCCGAAGTCTATTTTTTCAGAGTCAACATTATTCTCAAAATGACGAGGGCCTAGAATCACCTTTAAATCAAGATAAAAGTGACACTAGCAAACTTTGATAATGTCTCTTTTTGCATTACACTGTATTGTATGACATTGCCATGAACTGCTTCCCACTCACACTCTCTCTCTCTCACTCACTCACTTACTCACTCACTTTCACACACACACACACACACACACACACACACACACACACACACACACACACACACACACAATTCAGAAAATGAGAGTGCACACATCAGGGAAGATTTCAATTGACTACCGAAATAGCTCTTCAGGGATCTGACAAAGAAATTGCAGATTGCAAAATAACTAGTGGGACTCCTGTCATCTGCGTTATGTCTCCCCTGTTTCTAAGGGACCACACTCTGCCACCCTAGATGTCAGTATAATAATCCCTTCATTTAGCTTTACTAAATTGTTATTTTATTGTCACCATACCAGACAATGAAAGTATCATAATTTCAATGGGATATTCCATTAGTAGCAGTGTCAGTGGTAATGTTCTATTCAGTAAGATAAAGGGGCGGTAAAGTCAAAAGATCAAACTGGCATTATTTGTATTTGTGAGTATTTGCTTCGCCCACACTCACACCCGCAGCTATGAGGTCGCTGAGGTCCAGACCTCGGTGACTTGAAACCAAATACAACTGTATACAAAATCAGCAGTTGAGATCTTCTCGGAGATGAGTAAATGCTTGATTCAGTTGAGACTTGTTGCTTTGTGTCTGCCGTGTGTGACGCCTGGTGGTGCATGCCCCCCCGCCCCTCAAAACTGAACCCTTGCATCTGAAGCCTCACTATTTTCCAAACCCTGGTTACAGCCCGGCCCACACTACTTTACTTCTTCATGGTCTTAAAGTATGGACTAAGTATTAACTTCTTCATTACTACAATAATAATCTTAAGTTTCACACAGTGGTTCAAAGTGTAATTCATGTAGGGGACTCTGCAGCCTCTGTGTGAAGAAACTCAACCTAGGCTCAGCAATACCACAGTGGATGAGTTTTAAACATATCCATTTTACTTTCCTTTCAGGTTTCAGGTTTACAAACAAAACCAGGATTAAAGTGCAACAACTGAGCCACTAATCGGACTAGCTCAACTGAGCTATAGGTTAGGGATACAGAAATCCAGGTGTAGTACTGGTGTTGCATGCCTAGGATAATGGTTATGTGTGCACATCAATTTAATCTACTTGCTAGTAATCACAATTGTGTTTTTACTGTAGGTCAGTCTGGTGAGTGTAAGAAAGGCCCTCTTAACACCTCTTACCGGTGATCAGTGGACCTTGATCCATCGCCCACCAGACTCAGTTCATGGTAGAGACAATATTGAATGGTGTTGTGAGAGGAGAGGCAAAATATCTCTCTGGCTTCGGTTGGCAAGACAAAATACAGACAAGCCTTGTATGTTCTTGAAGGCTTCTCAGAAGTGCTGTGTCAAACGCTCACCATCATACACTCAACCAAGGGGCTGCGGAGGTTTCATTGCCCTCCATCTACTTTTTTACCATAAATATGCAACATCCATTTCATAATGACAAACACTGGAATCACCAGTTTGATGTTATTGAAAATATATTCTGTCAAACTCAAACCTTTGTTCCTTTGTGTCCATGAATAATGTACACATAGTTGATTATTTTACTTTAATGCTTGGGTAGGCAATTAGGAGAAACCAGACAGAGTAAACTACATTCTGAAAGTATTCAACCGAAAATATCCCACCCCTCCTTCAGGCCTCCCGGACAGCCACTCTCCCAAAACACAAGACTAGCTCGCTAGCTTTAGCACTATATCTGACTAGCCTTGTGGAAAACTTCCCTGGTCATGTGCAATGAGTGTTTGAGCAGCGTGTGAGTGGCTGGTGGGACAGCCACATATACTTATGGGGATTTTTGTCTTTTTATTATTGAGGATGCTTTGCTATCGGGATGTAAAGAGAGTTTCAACAGATATAAAAAAAAAATGCTTCTAAAAAAAAATAGCCTACCCCAGCATTAAAACAAATAAAAAGTGAGCATTTAGCCAGCCGGGGAATTCTCCTTCAGCATTGGGAGTTATTGCTGAAGAACATTTTTTATTTTTTCTTGTCTTGCATTTGTGTGACAGGCCGAGTCATTGTGAATCATCCTCCATGGCGCCGGCGGGAGCCGACCACCGCTCCCGCCGGCCTAGCGTTTCAGAAGCGATTACGTAGGTGAGGGGAAAAGCTTTGTGTCAAGAGAACCTCAATAGATGATTGGGATATGGTCAGAGAGGGACACGGGCCCCCTGACCCCTGAATGGCGTTGTTTGGCATTGCAGCCCAGTCACATGAGTCACAGTAAGCTACACTACACTAGATCACATGTTAATAAGGCTCCCATGTTAATAACGCTCAGCAGACCCATTTATTTGGCAAATCAGTTGCGTTACAGTTGTGGTAAATGGCAAATACCCACAGGTCCCTCCCTGTGGAGAAATGCAAATCACCTAGTAGGTTACGATATTCATTTGTTTCTGTGCAGATCTGGTAGTGCCCCGTGCCTCGAAAGAGACCATGAGGACGTCTCTGTAGGGTGCAGTTGTGATTTTGTGATTTATTCCAGGGGAATAGTCAACACTTAGTCGTCTATGATCAGAAATAAACCTGCATTCTGTGTGTGAACTGTTCATCCATGAATATAGTACCCTATGCAGCTTTGGCACAGCATGTTGGTGTTCACTTCCTGCAACACTAGCACAAATTGATAATTGTTTAATTCGGCAAGAGCATTGTTTTAAATAACATTTTATGCCCTTATATCATATACCGTTGTACCCTGATGTTCTCTGTCCTGCTTTTTAAGAGAAGGGGGGTGAAATCGCAGTGCGTCTTTCTGCATGACCGGGCATTGTTAATTGGCACCTGAACACTTGGGAAATGTCCAAGCAATTACCTTTGCAGATGACCGCAATATCAGGTGCATAATGCGATAATTAGCTAGCAGGTGATGCGTTTCAACAGTTCTTGTCTTGACTTGTCAGAAGGTGCCAATATTAACATAGTAGGTGGGAGTGAAAATAGCTTTCGGGTTTGTAGCATGTTGCCTTTTGAATGTAAATGTTAAGATTATCAGACTAAATTAAACCTTACCTCAACAGAGTCTCTCATTGTTGCGATCAGTTGTCCTACTTCTAACCCTGTTGGGAAGTAACTAACTTGACATGGTGAACCTGTCAGACCCTCCTGTCCACTATGTCTGATCTTAGTCTCAAGGGAAGTCCACACAAAGATCACAGTGATAGTGATGTAGAGAGGTGAGGCCTCACATCCGTGGAAAACCAGCGTGCCCCAGGGAACAGTGCTTGCCTCTCTTCTCCTTCACCGTTCATCTATCATTGAGGCCGCTTCTTTCACCACTTCCACGCTACACGCCGACAACACTCAACCCTCCGTTTGCTCTTCCCTCAGGGGACGTCACACATTCCATGCAAATTCTAGCAAACAGCTAGCAAACCTTTCTGCCTTGAACCGCCGCCTCCAGCTGACCCTGTCCAGGACAGAGCCTCTTGTCATCGTAATTCAGCCTGTCAACCACTCACACACATCAGACGGTTCCAGTCTCAGCGCTCGGCTCCTTGTCGCAGCACTTGTCATCTCACAGACGCACGAGTGCAGCGTCCAGACGGCGCTGTGGGCCGGCGGCGTGGGCTGTTAAAGCGTCTGCAGATGATTCAAAATGCAGCGGTGCGCCTTGTTCTACTCTTGCTACTCGCATCCAGTTCCAACTCCCGGCACTGGACTTAAGGAGAGTGGTTGGTTCTTCACCCACAGACACACACCGTCCAGTCACTCATTAACCCGCCTCAAGCTGCCCTTGGTGGTTTACTAATGCCAGCGCCAGATGGCCTTCGCTGCTTGGTAGTAAGGGCCAATCCGGACTGTTTTCAGCACTATTCCTCCGGGTACAGGCGACCCAGCACCATACTCCCTTGCAGAGTTGCTCACAGACTTCCAAAAGCCTCTCAAGACCAGGAGTTCCTCCGGTATTTCTTTGTCTAGTCTAGGCTATTCACTGTGTTGTTAACATGCAGTCTGTGTCATGTTTGACTTGCACTGATTCATAAAGCGTGTAGCAAAATATAAGTGACTACAAAAACTGCGCACCTATTGTTTCTGTAGAAAGAAGCTTTACCTGCATGAAATTTGAAAATTTGGTTAATTTATTTGTATTATACATAATCTGTGGCTACTGGGTCTTTAAGCATCTCTTTTTTGAATTATTTTCATTAAAACATACGCTAACTCTAAGTTTTCATGTCAGTTAAAGTGAATGGAGCATAAGTGTTTGGTATTTACCTTCACCTATAATGAAACAGCAAGTCAAACTGCTGTTGCTTAATAAAGTGCAATATTGCCATTGTCTACATTTCCGTAGAGTTTGCATTGCAAAATAATTGCGCTTCCCTCCTCAAAACGGCAACATTCACTAGTTTTAATGAGGATTAATTATACAATTTAATGGCAGTCTTTTACAGAAGACGCTAGAAATGAAAGAGCTGTGTTTTCATTTTATTTTCTGTGTGTGTGTTGTGTTTTTACTCTCTAAATAGCCAAGCATCCGTCTTCCCTGGTCCCCTTATCCCAGCCCAGCCCCCTAATAGCAGGTGAAATGAGGTTTGGCACACCTGGTACTTTGCACGCTCTCGCTTTAAGCCGCATGCAGTGGACAGGCAATAACTCACACGTGATTGGTTAGCATAGCACCGGCCGAACACTGAGGACATCAGTCGCAGAAAGAGTTCCAGCATTGGCCGCGGCTAATGACAGTGGAGGAGGTGCACCGAGCGCGGAAGTTCCGAGAATAGGAGAGGAAACAGTGGCCAAGGCCGCCGGAGGGGGTTATACAGATGTGGGGGTTGGAGGGGATGGCAGCAGGGGAGACTTGAAACAGTTCAATTTTAAACAGTTCACCCCATGAGCTGGAACTTGTCCGCCCCTTAAATAGGCTGGTCATTAAATATAGCCCCGACATCCGCCGGGGGCTGGTGCGTCTCACAGGAAGCAGTCCTTCAGTAGGAAGGTAGGTCTCACTCAATCTGGTGGAGGAAAAGGCCATGACCTCTGAATTCAATCCACCTCGTGATAGATACTGCAGGTCTCATTGTACACCGCAGGTCTGTGGCTCTCATGATAAACAGTAGGGTTGTAGGTCTGATGATATATAGTAGGGTTGTAGGTCTCATGATACACAGAAGGGGTTGTAGGTCTCATGATATACTGTAGGTCTCATTGTACACCCAGGTCTGTAGGTCTGATGATATACAGTAGGGTTGTAGGTCTTATGATATACAGTAGGGTTGTAGGTCTCATGATATACAGTAGGGTTGTAGGTCTCATGATATACAGTAGTGTTGTAGGTCTCATGATATACAGTAGGGTTGTAGGTCTCATGATATAAGGTAGGGTTGTAGGTCTGATGATATACAGTAGGGTTGTAGTGTTGTAGGTCTCATGATATAAGGTAGGGTTGTAGGTCTCATGATATACAGCAGTGTTGTAGGTCTCATGATATACAGCAGTGTTGTAGGTCTCATGATATACAGTAGTGTTGTAGGTCTCATGATATACAGTAGTGTTGTAGGTCTCATGATATACAGCAGAGTTGTAGGTCTCATGATATACAGTAGGGTTGTAGGTCTCATGATATACAGTAGGGTTGTAGGTCTCATGATATACAGTAGGGTTTGTAAGATAATGACTTACCCAGTGAAACTTCTCAGTCTGATGACGTGTAGTCGCTGGCCTGGCAGGCCTCAGGTGTGGTTGCCCCCTGTTTTCCTATGCTCTGTATTGCCATGTCACCCATCTGTGTACATTCATTTTAGTTTTTTCATTTTAAGTTTTGCTCAATTTAAATACATTGTAAAATGTGATTTCCGTAGGTGGTCCTTTTTTTTTTTACATCTCTTTCCTCACAAACATGCTCTTGGCGCTCCTCCTATATTAAATCGCTCTATCCACTAATAATAGCAGACTGCTAAGGTCATAAACTCCAGTTACCATCTTTTTTTCCTGTCAAGTGAAAAAAGTGCATTTCTTTGCATTCTCCTGAACGATTGTTGTATATGTTGTATATGTACTGTTGTACGATCATTTGAGGTGACCCAGAGGGTGGATCCCAAAGCCACCATCTTCCTCCCCACACACTAACGTCATACCACAGTTTCTCCTTTTGAAGCGTTATAAAGAACCCTATGTATATATAGAGAGAGAGAGAGATGTTTTTATATAGATATTTAGGGTTCTTTAAAACACTTCAAAAGCACAAAATGTATATACATTTTTTTGTTAACAGGAATAAAAAACCTGAAATGAGCCAAACCGGGAATTCTCTGAACCGCTCCGTCCCTACACCACGGCCTACACGACGCCCTACACGACGCCCTACACCACGCCCTACACGGTGCCCTACACCACGCCCTACACCACGCCCTACACCACGCCCTACACGGTGCC
>JAOPUD010000145.1:2624088-2636249 GCA_027122715.1 Trisopterus minutus | reverse complement strand
CCCCCCCCCCCCCCCCCCCCCATTGGTATGCAGGGTTATTTAAAGAAGACCACAGTGGATCAATGACGTTTTTTTAAGTTGCCGTCAGGTTTTGGCAGAGGCAGATGTGGGGGAGATGCCAGATGTTTTTTTTGTTTTTACATGCAATAAAGTAATTTAACGAAAGATATGGAGATATGGTATAAAAATAACAGTTGTATTTATTCTTATGATTATTATGATGATTATTAATATTTAAATTTATTTATATATTGTATCCAATATTATTTTTGTTTAATATTTATTACAGTATAACAAAAGGAGAACGCTTGGGGGAAAATGCCAAATGAATCAACACTGCTCAAATTTATTTGCTTTAAGAAACGAAAGTAGAATTAACTATCACTGGGAGCTATTGTAAGTTTAACACTTTTCTGTGACCGTTTACGACTTTAATGTGAAAGTTTATATCACGCCGTATCTTGACTTTTTCTTTAAACCCTAAAAGCTTGAAACGGGGTAAAACATAAAAAAGCTAAGACCTTTCCAAAATACCCTTTTCAAGGATCAATTATTGCAGTTTGGGTTTAGAGATTCAAAACACGTGTCTGTACAAATGCTCAGTGAGGGAGACATGTGGAGTGTTTGCAATCCTGAGCTTCCTGCACTCAACTTCACAGAATATGCGTACAGGACTTGTATATAAGGCGTTTGTAAACCTTCCGGGATCATCCATCTTTTGTGTTGACCCTCCTTAAAAAAGAAATTCCCATTGCAGTTGCTTTTCCTTTTGATTATGGTTAGATTCTCTCCTAGTTCAAATATACTGGAGCGTTCTTGTATTTTTATCAGGCAAAGTTTGTTTTGATGTTTGACATGAAATACAATAAAACAACATTTTCTAAAGCACAAAATTGAAGTTAATTCAGCGAGGGAGGGTGTATACATACGGCCATAGACAAGTGTTAAAACACACAAAAAAACACACACACATGGACACACCCAAATGCAGTAGGAGAAACCGACACTCGTCGCATAATGTCTGGATGTAGAAAAAGAGCACGGCTTGAAAATCAATGATATATGATGATGATGATGATGACGATGATGGTGATGAACTGTCTGTAAATGTTTTTGTTTCTTTTGGTTATAATATGGCCCTGTAGAATCTCTCTGCATAAGTCTTTCAATAAAAAAGAAAATAAATTTACATGATAAACTTTATTGACTGTGACTCGTTAATCAATGCAAACAAGCAAGATCTTTAGTTTTTTTCAGCCGGTCGAATGAATCACTGTCAGTGTGTAAAATGAGAGTTCGCACTTTTCCATTAGTCACTTCTCTATAATGAATCAATAATCGAGCAGAACTCAATACCAACCATAACTCTACCCTCAACCAATGAACATGTGAATTCCCCGGAAGCCAAACAAGAAGGACATTGCACAAAAAAGCACACAAGGACAGACAGGTCTTAAAGTGGAACCATCAGTCACACTTTCCCATCCACTGTTCCAAGCAGTCGAAGAAATACTGTCGTATTTTTTAAAATACGAGAGTATTTCAGCCGGTTCCCATTTTTTACCTGCTGACATTACATGTCTGTCATTATAGACTGTTGGAAAGAAACCTGAAACGACATCCAATATATCATAACAAACCCATCGGAAATGTAGCATGACGTCGATTCCTGGTTGTAATAATTAGCACCAGTTCCTTTTGACACGTGCAAGTAATAAGTCTTACCTACGGTCTGGTCTTGAACGATTCACCCCCTTGTTTACCTTTCCCCCCAACAGCAGTAAACGTAGAAGGCTGCTTAGGTCCAGCTCACAGTCTCTCACTGCCTCTGCCCATGTCCTGCTTTGTCGCCCTGATACACCTTTTGCTTTCCTCCTCGCCTCCTTGAAAGGGACACACAGTGAAAGGATTTGATGCCACAACTGGTGGTGGTAGTAACCCTAACCCTAACCTGCATTGACCTATCATCTGTGTGTGGATTACACGTCTGTCTGTCTTGTCAGTCTGTCTCTGTCTCCTGCACTTGGTCTAAATGCTCAACCCTTTTTCCTCTTCCCTCAGCAGCAGGCCTCTATTACCACTCTGCCACTACCTCTCCGCCGTGGCGGGAATGTGCAAGCTCTCCTGGAAGAGCATAGAGCTGTCACAGCTCGGAGACACTTCTGTAATATAAGCAGTTCACACAGATCCTTAATCTCCCTCACTCTCCCCCTCTTCTCTCTTTGTCTCGCCTTTTCTTCTCCCTCGTATTCCTGTATTGCTCTTTATTTAGTTTTTCCACTGGAATGTTCATGTTTGCAGGTTACCGTAGGCCAGGGGTCGGCAACTAAGTTTGGCCTCGGGCCAGATATTTTCCAAGCCATTACATGGCGGGCCACAACCAAAACAATGGCTAATTTAATTAATTAATATCGGAGGAGGGGTGATAATGAAAATGATAGGCGCTCTTGAAATGACAGAGCAGACGCACTGAGACATTCAATGTAGGTTCAATTCATGGACTGACCATTGGGGGCGCTATTAATTAAATGCCTGTGTGTTAAAAAAACAACAAAAACAACAAAAACATTTCCACACGTTGCTGTTAGCTGTCAAAAAATGGCACTATCAAAAAGTCTCAAGAGAAAAGTTAACAGCGAAAACAGGGTCTTTCATGACGAATGGACAGAGAACTATGCCTTCATCCTCCCTAGTTTTATTAATGCAAAGCCCACATGCCTGATCTGTAACGAGGGTGTCTCTGCATGCAAAGAGTACAATATTAGACGGCATCACGAAACGAAGCATGCTAATTTCAAGGTTGCGTTCCCTCAGAAGACAGAGGCACGAAAGCACAAAATCGAAGCCCTGAAAGGTGCGTATGCACACAGCAGCAGGATCCTGGTGCGAGGCCTCACATCCCAACAGAAGGTAACGAGTGCATCTCTAAAAGCGTCCTGGGTGCTCGCAAAGCACAACAAGCCATTCACTGACGCAGATGTGTTCAAGGAGATGATGGTGACAGTTTTGGAGGAACTTGATACCAGCAAGTCGATGGATGGTGTGATCGAGTCAGTGAAACAGATGTCGCTCTCTGCCAGGTCCGCTGCCCGCCGCATAGAAGCGCTGTCTGATGCGGTGCGGGGTGCAATTATCGCCGGTGTCAATCACGCAAACTACTTTTCCTTAGCCATTGATGAGAGCACTGACAACACAGATGTAGCCCAGTTGTGCGTTTATGTGAGATACTTTGATGGGAAGGATTTCAAGGAAGAGCTGCTGTCTCTAATTCCATTAGAAGGGCACACCACTGGAGATGTTATATTTGCAAAACTGGAAGAGTTGTTTCAGTTGCATTCATTATCATTTGAGAGGGTTAACCTAATCGTGACAGACGGGGCTCCTGCTATGGTGGGAAAGCACAGAGGTCTGGTGAGCAGGCTGAAACAACTCGCCCCCCAAATGCACGGGCTGCACTGCCTCATTCACCAAAGTGTCCTCTGTGCCAGACTGAGTGGCGAGCTTAAGAATGTTATGGACAAAGTGATGAAAGTCATTAATTTTGTCAGAGGTACATCAAGCACCCAGCATAGGCTTTTCCGACAACTTGTGGCTGAGTCAGCAGATGCCACACACGATGACCTGCTGCTTCATAATGATGTACGCTGGTTAAGCAAGGGGAAAGCGCTGGATCGCTTCTGTGCGCTACTGAATGAGATCAAAGCGTTCCTTGGAATGAGCAAAAGCAAGGCAGCAGCTGACCACCTTATCCTGCTGGAAGATGAAAAGTTCATGTCCAATGTAGCGTTTTTGTCTGACATATTTGGCCACCTAAACCTGCTTAACCTTCAGCTACAGGGGAGAGACAAAACCATCGTGGACATGGTTGAAAAACTGGAGTCATTCACAAGGAAGCTTGAGATGCTTGAGGCAGACATATCTACCGGCAGGCTCCTACATTTTAGCGCACTGAAGAAGACAGCGGGAGAAGTGACGGAGCTGATGGTTGACTTCATCAAGAGGCTACGAGCCAACTTCACTTCTCGGTTTGATGACTACTCCATCCCAAAAGACATCATTGACTTTATACGTGACCCTGCAGTAAAACCAGCCGACAACTTCTCCTCCCTGGCGAAAGAAATGATCCCCTCTTTAGATCAGGCTGCGCTGGAAATGGAAATTATTGATTTCCAAACCACCTCAGTTGTGCAAGATGCGCTCAGAAGTGCGGAGACTGTGAGTGCCTTTTGGGTGGGCCTACTATGCTCCGAGGAATACAGCAACCTCAAGAAAGTCGCACTTTACATTCTGACCATGTTCCCTTCCACCTACGTGTGTGAGTCGTCCTTCTCAGCTATGAATGCAATAAAAACGCACGAGAGGAATAGACTGACTCACCAAAATCTCGAGAACTGCCTGAGGATTAAAGTGACGTCTATTTCACCAGATATCCAGAAAATAGTGACCATCGGGAGATGCCAGTTTTCACACTAGGTAGGCCTACCAGTTATTGTGTCTAAAATCTGAACTGTATTTTTTAATGAATGTCTCGTTGTAGGCTAGGCATAATTCAGGCTTACAGTAAATGTAGCACGTCTGCTCTGTCGTTTCAGGGGCCGAGCACTCCAGTCCATGGTCGAGTGGATTCTGCTTTTTTTGCTTCGTTCTTTTTTACTCTGATTTGCTTCGATTTGACAGTGCAATGCATTGTTATCAGTTAAATTTTTTGGTGCCACCAGAGTCATATAAAGGCCTGAATAACACGCTGTTTGAAACTTTTCACAGTTCTATGTATACGTAAATTGCCTGTTTGATGTCAGGCCTGTTTGAAAGAAGTCGTAATTTTCACCATAATATGAAGCCTTTGTCCGTTGTTTGAATGACAACTTGTGTTTTAGGGACTAGTTTGAAATTTCAGCACCAGGCGCTGTCCACTGACATTTGTTTTTGCATGTTGTGCGTTCATGCTGCACCTCGCTGATGTGCTTCTTCACTCGTATCCAGATAAAACAAATAGCTAAGCATTTAGATTGATTGAAATTCTTCTGTATTGGAAAATTAAGTTTCAAAATAAAGAGCATTTTGATACTGACCAGTCCGATTTAAAAAAAAATGTTATTATTTTTTTTCTCCATTCTCTGGTTCAAACAATCTCACGGGCCAGATGTTTTTGCTTGCGGGCTACATGTAGCCCGCGGGCCGCCTGTTGCCGACCTATGACATAGAGCATTACCTTATTACTTTTGAACGAGTAGCTTCGGCGTGTCAGTGGCCGACAACTGACTGGGCGGTTAGATTAGCGCCGCTCCTGACGGGCAAGGCTAGAGCTGCTTATGTCAGTATGGACCACGGAGATGCCTTGGAGTATGAGCGGCTGAAGACGGCCATACTGGACAAATATGACATCAACCAGGAGACTCATCGACTCCAGTTCCGAGAAGCCCAGGTGGGTGAAGAGGAGACCCCCAAGGAGCTGTATGTTCGCCTTCGAGACTCCTACCAACGTTGGGTGCAACCTCGAAACCACACCAAAGAGCAGATTGGGGAAACGATCATTCTTGAGCAGTTCCTCCGCCTCGTGTCTCCCGAGCTCCAGGTGTGGATACGGGAGCGCAACCCTGACTCTGCTGCTGAGGCCGCTTCATTGGCCGATGTCTTTGTGTCAGCTCGTCGCAGAAGCCAGGCCTGGACATACGCCAAATGGAAAGGGGGCAGAGAGTCCCTCAGACCCCAACGTCAGCCTCCAGCACCCCATCAGACCAGCAGGGAGGGCAAGTCTGCGTTTGATAAGGGTGGTCCGTTCAAACAGCGCCTTACTAGATTTAGTAGCCCCAAGGCCCCAGTATGTTATCAGTGTGGACAGGAAGGTCATATTAGCCCAAAATGCCCCAATAACCCAGATAACCAAGCAAACATTTGTACTGGGCCTAGAGATAGCTCTCCCAAGAAACACAAAGCTCTCCACTGCTACACTGTAGTCCTCAATGGGCAGACGGTTAGTGCACTTGTAGACACGGGTAGCATGCAGTCCTTAGTGTCAGCTGACTTGGTTCCAGCTCACGTTAGGAACTACACTGTGATGACCCAATTACGCTGTGTTCATGGGGATGAAAGGTCATATCCAACAGCTAGTGTACAGGTTGAGGTTCTAGGACAAACCTACCTGCTTGAGGTTGGGGTGGTAGACAGTTTGCCATACCAGATGATCTTAGGACAGGATTTTCCTGTCTTGTTTGACCTAGTACCTGTTAAAAATGAGTGTAATGTTACCGTGACCAGGGCAATGGCTAAGCAAAAAGAGACAGATGTCACTTGCAGCATTGCCATGGTATGACAGTGAGATTGAGGCTCAGCCGGAAAAGACAAGAAAGTCTAAGAGGCAGAAAAGGCAGGAGAAGTTTCAGTTCGGGGTGGCTCACAGTCAGGAGGAGGCTTGCCCAGAACAGTTTGAAGTGCCTATAAAGATTCCACAGGATATTGGTTTGTTGCAACAACAGGATCCAGACATTAGCCCACTGTACCGGCAGGAAGAACAGCTCAGTGACAATGGGGGAGAACAGACGGGACATGGGTTTTCACTCAGAAATGGGGTACTGTACAAAGGCGGAGGGCACGAAGCAAGGATGGTGGTTCCTCAGAAGGTTAGAGACTTAGTCCTTGAGTTAAGCCACTCTGTCCCCTGGGCAGGCCATTTAGGCAGACAGAAAACCATTGCCCGAGTCAGTCGTCATTTTTACTGGCCCAAGATGACCAGAGACAATGCCGAGTTTTGTAAGACTTGTCCTTAATGTCAGAAAACAGCCAGTAGATGTCCCCCTAAGGTCCCATTAGAGCCCATTCCGATAGTGGGAACACCGTTTGAACAGTTGGGGATGGATGTTGTGGGCCCCCTTGAGCGTAGCAAGGCTGGGAATCGCTTTATGTTGGTCATCACAGACTATGCCACTAGGTACCCTGAAGTTTTTGCACTGAAAGTAGTTAAAGCCAGAACAGTGGCTACCTGTCTCATGCAGCTCTTCTCAAGGGTGGGTTTCCCTAGGGCCATAGTCACAGATCAGGGGTCCAACTTTATGTCAAAGCTCCTTAAGCAGGCTTATAGTTTGTTAGGGATCAAGCGTCTACGGACCACCCCTTATCATCCGCAGACTGATGGGTTAACTGAACGATTTAATCAGACCCTCAAACAGATGTTGAAGAAGTTTGTCAGCGAAACCGGCACTGACTGGGACAACTGGCTTCCGTATGTTCTCTTTGCCTACCGTGAAGTCCCACAGGCCTCAACGGGATATTCTCCATTCGAACTGCTTTATGGCCGGGATGTTCGTGGTCCCCTGTCGCTGCTGAAGGAGGCCTGGATGGGAGAAGAGCAGGTTCCCCAGTCTCAGAACAGCCTCACCCATGTGCTTGAGATGCGGGAGAAGCTGAAGAGCATGGCGGAGCTGGCTCAGCAGAACCTGGAACAGGCACAACAAAGACAGAGGACGTACTACGACCAAAGAGCCAAAGCCAGAAGTTTTCAAGCTGGAGACAAGGTGCTGGTGATGCTACCCAGTGACAACAGTAAGCTGCTGGCAAAGTGGCAGGGCCCCTTCCAAGTCATTCGCAACCTGGGCTCCACCACTTATGAGGTTGCTAAGCTAGGAAAAAAGAGTTCCAGAAGGGTGCTGCACATCAATCTCTTGAAGGAGTGGTGTGAGAGACCCAACCCGAGTGCTGATGTACTCATGATCCGGCGTGTGCAGGATGAGGATGAAGTGGAGGAGCAGTACTTACCGTCACCATCGGAGGGCGCCCTCAACCTCGGTCACCTCTCCCCTGCTCAGCAAGCTGATGTCCATCGTATTTGCAGTCCAGCCTTGTTCAGAGAGAAACCGGGCCACACCACGCTGGTGGACCATCACATCACCCTGTGTGCGGGGGCGGTTCCCCGCCGCATGAGCTACCGCACCCCTGAACGTCTCCTTGCTGCTCTGAAAGAGGAAGTGGAGGAGATGAGGTCCATGGGCATCGTCGAGCCATCCAAGAGAGATTGGTGCAGTCCAGTCGTGTTAGTGCCAAAAAAGGATGGAACCTTGAGGTTCTGTGTCGATTTCAGGTACCTCAATTCGGTCTCAAAGTTCGATTCATATCCGACACCGAGAATCGATGAGCTGATCGACTGTCTGGGGGCTGCAAGCTGGGTGACGACCTTGGACCTAAAAAAGGGTTATTGGCAGGTCCCCCTCAGCGACGCTGCCAGAGAGCTAACCACCTTCCGGACCCCGTGGGGCCTGTTCCAGTTCTCTGTGCCATTTGGGTTGCATGGAGCCCCGGCAACTTTTCAGAGACTGATAGATCAGGTGCTCACGGGAACCAATGGTTATGCGGGGGCGTACTTAGAGGATGTCGTCGTGTACAGTTCATCCTGGGAGGAGCATCTTCAACACCTTCAGGATGTGCTGCAGGATGGGCTATGTGATCGGTGGAGGGGTCATAAAGCCACAGGTGCAGAAGCTGGAAGCCATCCAGAAATGTCCCCTGCCGCGAACGAAGACTCAGGTGCGATCGTTCCTGGGCATGGCAGGATGGTACAGGAGGTTTGTGCCAAACTTCTCTGTCAGGGTGGCTGCCCTTACAGACCTGACACGGACGAGCTGTCCAGTCCAAGTCCGATGGTCTGAGGAGGCCAGGATGGCCTTTCAAGACATTCAGACTGCTTTATGTAATGAGCCTGTTTTGTACTGTCCTAACTTTGATCAGCAGTTCGTGTTGCAGACTGACGCTTCTATACAGGCGTAGGAGCGGTGCTGCTGCAGGGTGAACCAGGTCATCGACATCCGGTGGCCTACATCAGCCGGAAGCTGTTTCCGAGGGAGGTGCGCTACCCCACGGTTGAGAAGGAGTGCATGGCGGTCAAATGGGCCCTCGATGCTTTCAGGTACTACCTCTTGGGCCGCGAGTTCCTCCTGGAGACAGACCAACGACCATTGCAGTGGATGGACTGCATGCGTGATTCCAATGACAGGATCACCCGCTGGTACCTGTCTATGCAGCCATACCGGTACTCCATCAGTCACGTTCCTGGACGAGACAACAACACCGCTGACTTCCATAGATTGGGAGTTTAACACCTGTGGTTTCTTGTGCGGCTCCTGTGTCGATGGGCAAAAGATGCTGATGAGGAACAGGGACGCAGATATTGGTTCTGGGCGGAATTAAGTCCGGACCAACAGTGACTTTACTATGGGGGAGTTCCCCGTGGAATTGGCCTAGTTCAAGCCTTCTGTGGAGAATTTCGTTTCATATGTTTAATTAGCTGAATGTGAAGTAATATCGTAATGTTTGTAATGGCAGGTGCAATCTATGTGTTTTGTCTCAGTTTGTTTTGTTGGCAGTGTCCATGGTGTTACACCTACTCAGAGTTGTAGTTCTCTGCGGTAAGAGACTGCAACAGAACTTATGGCCGAAGTCGTAAACTGTTCACGTTTTATAGTTTATTACTTTTGTTTGTGTTTTCTTTGCTTAGTTTCATTTTCCTCATTTTTGCATTTTCATGCTTTTGACCTTCCAAAGCTTGATAATTTTGTTCGAGCCCTTTTTCATTAAAAACATTGTCCTAAGCCACTACTGCGTCTGCTTCCTTGGCCAAGCACAGTTTTTGTGTACGCGACCCTGCTCAGTTCCGTTACAGAAGTCTAACACTGCATCCATAGAGGCTTTTGAGAGTGAGGTGCAGGGTTTTATTAAATGGTGTACAGATAATTCTGGTCAATTCCGTGATTTAGCACATTTCTGGGTTGTCTAGGATGAAACAGAGTGGTTGACACCGACATTTTAGTCTTGTCTCAGGTATTTGGTTCATTTAGAATCGCCCCTGCCTGTTTCAGAATGACTGGCTAGGGCATTCACAAACCGCTCGGTTCTCCGTCTCAACAGTAGGTTTAGAACCGAGCGAAAAGACTACAACCAAATGTAAACAGCCCCCCTTTTGGTTTCCGATTCCTGTCCGCTTTCCGTTTCAATGGGATTTACAAATTAAAACATGACAAACTGTATTTCGCTACGATACTTGATTTGGAACTAGGGATGTTAACGACTCAGTATTTTGTGAGTCGATGTGTCGGAGTCATGAGTCAACAAATCGATCGATTTTATTTTATTTTATTTATTGTTGCCACGCAGCTGCGCTTTCCTTAAGACCGCGACACGCCCGTCATATTGCAAAGGTTGCGCTCAGAAGTTCACCAATAATGCATGTGATGATGATAAACAAAATATCACTGAGCATATAGCAGGATTGTGAACATTTATAATGTCTTACGTCAATTTACAATAGGCAAAATGTGTCGGCGTCGGCAGACAAAATTTTTAAATTAGGATTTTAATGCTGCGCCCCTCTTTGAAACGGAACTTGTTTAAGACATGAAAATTTGATTTGTTGGATGCGTTGTCATGCACACATGCGTTGGCTATGCCCCAATCTTCCACGGCGGCTTGCAGGACGTTAGCCATGTATTCCACAATGTGCCTCTCTGGCATTGAGCGGGTCTACAGGATCGCACTCTGCACAACCCAATCAGTGAAAAAGTGAACGGTCTAGGTCACGTACGACTCCGTAGTCAACACTTTCCAAGCATCGGTGGTGAAGGCAACTTTCTCCGCGGAATGAAGCGGCCACTGATTCTTGAGTAAAGATGCAAACAAAAGACAATTTGGATGGATGTGTAGGCCATCTATCTTTTGAAACTCGCACAAGGGGGAGTTCAAGTTTATCACGTTTATTTTGTAGGTTATACTGCAGCATACAATACAATGTGCATTGACATTCAGTAAGTCAGTAAAAAAAAATAATACAGAGGGAGAGAGAGAGGGAAAGATGGAGAGAGAGGCAGAGAATGTGTCTGAAAGAGAGAGAGAGAGAGAGAGAGAGAGAGAGAGAGTCAGAGAGAGAGAGAATGTGTCTGAAAGAGAGAGAGAGAGAGGGAGAGAAAGGGAGGGAGAGGAAGAGAGAGAGAGAATGTGTGTGTCTGTCTGTCTAGCTGTCTGTGTGCCTACCTATAGATATCAATCTTATTCACTTTAGAATGCCCCCTTGCGACCTCTGCTGACAGAAAAAGAGCATTGCATCCTTGGAAAAAAAACAATTACACAGGAATACATCAAAAATGCTCTAAAATAGCTTTAGGAAAAGTCAAGGAAGTAGGGATTTGGAACGTGATCGAGTGCAAAGATATATTTTATTTTAAATCACAGGGGTCAAATGACCCCTTCGACGGCGCTTCTAGTGTTAAGCTACATCTAGCCTAATTAGCCAGCCTAATTAATAAAATAAATAGGATGCTTGGCTAAGGACAGGATCTCACGGACCGAGCCTGCTGCTTCGCTGTAGGCCTACATGTTCTGCAGCCGTCATAGTTTGGCAACATGGCATGGTGTAATCTGGCTCCGGCTATAATTTTTAATTGGTTATTTTGAAAAGAGGAAGTTGTTGAATGTGCAAAATACCGGAATTGTCCTTTAATGCAAAGAAACAAAGGAGATTATAATAGATTTTAATAAGAAGGGAATTATAGTTCCACCCTCAAATATAAATGGTTTAGTGGTAGAGCGGTTCAAAACATACACATATTTGGGTGTTGACTGAAATAGACAACAAATTGACATTTAATGAATGTGAACAAAATAAGACCAAAAAGTTACGGAAGAGGATGTTTTTTCTAAGGAAACTCAATCATTTTAGAATAGACAGCTGTATTCTTCACATGTTTTATAAAGCTCTCTTGCAGAGTGTCTTATCATTTGGCCATATTTGTACCTATGGTAACATGTACATTAAGGACCAGAAGAAACTGCAACGAATGGTTAAAACAGCCAGCAAGATCATTGGAGTTGCTCAGGTATCTGTAGCTAAACTGTACAATGAACTCAATGAGACAACAAATTCTAAATAATTCAACCCACCCTCTTCAACAGGTCAAATGGCAGACTCCTGCAAAGGAAAATTAGGACCACTAGTCTTTTGTACCTACAGCAATTAGACTGTACAACAATAGACTTAAAAATGATAGTTATGTTATTATAACTCTAGTTCTATGATTGTAGGCGTAGCCGTCTAGGCTTCGCCTTATAGAGTGGCGAAGTCACGCCCCTTCCGGTAGAGCCCATGGGACCTATGAGATCGAAAAATATGAATGGGTTTCAAT
>JAOPUD010000145.1:2522688-2534907 GCA_027122715.1 Trisopterus minutus | reverse complement strand
ACGCTCTGCGCCAGTTGTAAACTAGCAACGACACATGCGCCAGTGACTAAGTCACTTGCGCCGGATGCAAGATAGGGGCCTAAGTCTGACTCGAGTCAAGTCACTCGCCTCGAGTAATCCATCTCTGCTAGGGTTGAAATTGGACACACAACTGCTCCTGTTTAGTAGTATATACTTTTTTTACCAATATGGGATAACCTGCAGATGAATGTAGAATGTAATGGTTGATGTGAATAGATATTTATTACCCTGTGAAGCAAATTTATACTTTTTCAGAAGCACAGTTTAAGTTCCATATCAGCTTCATTTTCAGAGTCTTCTGAGTTGCTGTCTCATAGTATTTATAGCGTTCCCGTTGGTCTTTGTGATTGTGGCATGTCATTTTGTTATTGTTAGCTACATTAGCCGCTTCAGCAAACCAGCTCGAAGACAAACAACACAACTTTACATTGTATTTCACGCACAGCAAGACCATGCAATGTATAAATTGGTGACCTGAATCAAGTGTGTACGAGCATTTAAAATCAATATTGAAATGACCAACGTGGTACAAATACACAGACAACAAATCTGTTCACGGGCACAGCCGTCTCTGTGGTCGTGTCGCCTCACTGAGCTCGGTCTACTCTCAGGATCCCCAGGGGGTCCGACCAAAAGGGGCGTGCCTCCGTCGCCTCTAAAGAGGAGGACGTGCAGGCAGTGTTGCCAGATAAGGCAGTTTTTCCCGCCGAATTTGACTTTTTGCGACGTTCATGCAGCATTGCCCAATTGTACTACTTTTAATCAATAACATTAGGCGAGTACATACAATTTTGACTGGTTTTAAAAAAACCTTTTAATTCAGCTTTCACTTTATTTGTTTCCAACCATAACATTTTTTTTAATTGGCGTGCATTTTTACATTGTTTACTTCATTTAGACTTTTGAAATCTGTTAAAATCCCTTCACATGATTTAAGCCATTTAACATTTCTTTACATCTTAAACTATGTGGCTTTTTTAAAAACAAATTTTCAACCTCACCTTGCAATACAGCACTCACCGCATTTTCTGCAGGAAATGCATTTTCTAGTTAACCATTAATTTACCAGTAGGCCAAGTTAATGCAGTAATAAGCATTAACCAACAGTAAATTATCTGGCAATTAATGTGTCAAGTAATCATTCACCTATGTTGTTCATATTTAATAATTGTGTTTTGTTAACTACGATATTATTAAATTAGTATATTCTTACGGTTAACCTTAACCGACTAACCCTAATCCATATGCAGATGGTGTAGAACAATGCTTATTACTGCATCAACCCATGTTATTCATTTCTAACTAATATATAGTTATTCTAGAGTGCTAACAACAAAAAAATGTTGGTAACACTTTACAATAATGTTCAGTCATGAACCATTAGTTAACAATGAGCTCATCATTAAAAAAAACATGAATATACATTTGTAGATGATAAGTGCTGAGCCTGCAAGCCTATCAACTGGACTGTCCCAACAGGTGATCTATCATATATCTGTGCACACTTGTTACGTCACAAGAGGGTAGATTTGACAGGGCTTGAAATGGCTTATCAACATCCCGCCTGGGGGTCGAGTAGAATCCTTTAACATTTATTCATCATCTTCTGTTACTGAATAGTTCTTCATTGACTTAAAGGGACACTGTGTAGGAATTACTCCCATCTAGCGGTAGAATTGTATATTGCATTCAAACAAATACTGCTCTCTTTTTCAAATGTGCATTGCTACCTGGTTTCAACTTTTGTTTTGGGTGATGTGGTATGTTATTTTAAACAAACTTCAAACTGCATTGAATAATTATTGTGGGCATGTATGAGTTATTACTCCTCGAGCAAGATAGTGAATTCTGTTGCCATTACATTGTTGTTTATTGGTAACATTACTATGTTGTAGGCATCAGTTAACAACTTGACACACAACAAACACTTTTTTTCTTATATTGCTCTATAATGCATGAACTATGTGCTAGTTAGAAGTGCAACAATCTTTATGTGTTTATTTTTTGATTTGCATGCATTGTCAGATATCATCATGAGGTGATTCAACAAGGGAGAGGACAGAGAGGCAGGGAATCGGTGGGAGGTAACAGGCATGAAATGCAACCCTTTGCTGCTATCCACCAACGAGGCTGTTTAGGCTATTAAATAGACATGTTCTACTGTTGTGCTGCTTATGTAGTGAATTAAACAACCACGCAATGAGAAAGGCTTGGAATTTAGAGAGTAACATTGACGTACCTGTTAAGAAGGAAACAGGCAACCTCAGCGTCCCTTTGAAAATCGTAATCCATCAATAGCTCTTCAAACCTGGGAAAATCGACCCAGATGTTTGCCCTAGTTTTTAGAATTCACCGGTCACCTTGACTTTTTAATTCCCTTTTTCGCTTTTTTGGTGACGAGGATTCCTTCCCCTGTGGTGTGGCATAAGTATGCTCTTGCATTATGAACTAAAGAGCGCAGGCTTTCAAATTTGCCGGGGCAGTGACAAGCGCATCTCGCTAAGCTCCTTCAGTCACGCTGGCTCTGAGCGAAAACGCATTTAGCCGTAGCTAGTACCACCTAGTGCTTTATGTCCCTCTCGGCCGTTATAGTTTTTCATAGACCCGGAAGGACATGGAAGCCTCCTTAGGACCTCCCCGTTCAATGTAAACAATATAATATAAATATAAGAATTCCTCGTACAGGAGGATAAGTCAGGTTATTGGCAGAGGTGATTTTACACCAATGAGGACATATTTATGAACATAGACATTGATTTTAGCTAATGCATTACTTAAAATGCTACACAGTGTCAAGGCTGATAAAGTTGTTTTATTCATGATTAATTTATAATTGTCAATGACTTATGACTGAACTGCACTATAAAATGTTACTTAAATTGTGTATATATATGTAAAGATAGAGATTTTTGGGGTGAAACAACATCTTATTTATTGCATCTCCCTGTGTCCTTTGGCTCGATGTCTCACTCCTGCCTCCCGTCTCATTAATCTGCTGCTTTTTAATTTCTGCCTAGTCTTACTTTGCTGCATTCTTACTTGCCCGGTCAGCACGCCTTCTGACCTTAAGTATTTTAGCATTTTGTCTGCTATTTTCAAAGCCAAGGCCTGCATGCATTTCTATTGCCTAAGACTCACTTGTGTGAGTCGGTGTGGGCTTTATAGTGGACAGAGTTACAGGATGTTTAGCACATTGGCTTTTCATGAATATTATGTCATACTCAGAAGCATAAAAAAAAGATGAGTTAGCACTTTAAATAACTGCAACTTTGAAGCATTAAAGCAGTGCAGAGATGCAGCCAAGCAGAGATTATGGTTTATAAGAAAATTTATGAAGCGCAGGTTAATGGTTTACAAACTATTTACAATGTGTTTTTAATGCTTTTAAAACACTTAATAATGCCCCAAAGACACATGACATGATCTTATCTCAGCTTATGATTGACATACTAAGTTACATGACATCGGCATTGTTTCCTTAATCTAAGGCTCTGATGGAGGCAGAGCGGGTTGGCTGGTAACCGGAAGGTTGCTAGTTTGTGTTAGTGTCGAGGTGTCTCTGAGCAAGACGCCTCATCCTGATTGCTCCTGACAAAGCTGGCTGTCGCCCTGCGTGGTTTACACCCCCGTCAGTGTGTGAATGTGTGAATGGATGGTTGAAAGTTGCTTTTGGTAATGCGTCAGCAAAATAACAACGATGTAAATGTAAAATGTGCTACCCCCATGGCTGGACGTGACAGAGGGTCTTTACACCTGATTACTAGCAGCTTTCTCCTCTTCACCACAGAGAACCCCATGACAAACAAACAAATGAATGCAGATAAACAGATAAACTCAGTTCATAAGCCGGGAAATGAGCACATTGCTCCTTTAGTGATTCCAACAGATAGAGTGATTCACATGACTCATGACTATTGGTAAAACATCTACGAAAAATGAATAAAATTAAAATATTCAGGAATATCGTTTACTTTTTCAAAATCCAGACAACGGCAACCCCCCATCAGGGCATTCATGGATGACCTCACAGTCATGACAGAATCTGACCCAGGCTACAGGTGGATTCTGAAGGGACTCAAAAAGGTGACCGGGGCCCGGATGCTATTCAAACCAGCCAAATCAAGGTCCATGTTGCTGAGGAAAGGGAAGGTGGTAGAACATCTGTGATGCTTTAACATCACAGGCACAGCCATCCCAACCGTCTCAGAGAAGCCAGTCAAAAGCTTGGGCAAGGTTTTTGACTGCGCTCTGAGAGACACAACATCTATCCATTCGACCTGCACTGAGTTGGATGGCTGGTTTAAATCCATGGACAAGTCAGGCCTACCTGGAATGTACAAAGCATGGGTCTACCAATACGACATTTTTCCCAGGATCCTTTGGCCCCTCCTTGTCTATGCAGTCCCCATCTCAACAGTGGAGACCTTAGAGAGGAGGGTAAGTAGCCACCTCCGGAGATGGCTTGAACACCAAGGAGCCTGAGCAGACTCACACTCCCTTCAAATCCTTGGAGAAGGAGTTTAAGGTTACAAGAGCCTGAGAAGTGCTGCAGTACAGGGACTCACATGATCCAAAGGTGGCCAAAGCAGGGACCCAAGTGAGGACTGGAAGGAAGTGCAGGGCAGAGGTCACAGTTCACGAGGTAGAGGCAAGGATGCGTCAAAGGAGCATGGTGGGAGTGATCACACGAGGCAGAGCTGGGCTAGCCTCCTTTCCAACTCCCCAAATGAACAGCAGCGGGAAGGAAGGGCACTACCTTGTTCAAGAGGAGGTGAGAGCTGCAGTGGAAGAAACAAGCACCGTCAAGGCAGTGGGAATGAAGCAACAAGATGGGAGAACAGGCAGTATATGATGTGCTTCTAAGCCCATCAAACCTGCACACATGGGGCTTAGCCGTGACACCAGCATGCCCTTTGTGTTCCAAGCGAGGAAACCTGGAGCACATCCTCAGCTGCTGCACCAGGGCACTTGGAGATGGACGGTACCGCTGGAGGCATGATCAAGTTGAGACCATCGCTGAAGTCATCACCGATGCGGCAGAGAGGGCATCAAAAGAGGAGAGCCATGGAGTCATGGTAGCTAGCTAGCCATCTGGACACAAGCTGGGGTCTGATCAGCCCCGGCTGGGACACCTGGAGGAGGGCGTCTTATGTTGAAAGACCCGATACGTCCGGTGATTCCAGGCACATCACTGATGATGTGTCCAGAGGCCTCAGTAGATGTATGTACATAACTTACACAACCCACCTAATAATGAAGGGAAAACGTTGGTTGACATGATCCCACTCCACATAAAGAATGTCTGGATTAATCAGGTAATAGAAAGCATTAAAAAATTGTGAGATTAGGGTCTCACATAGTATTGATGAAGTGTTTGTGTTTTTGGGAAACATGTATAGAGTTGTTAAACAGGGGAGATTCTCTGTAAAGTATGAGTCTTCTGGCATTAAATGCTTTTCCAGAGTGCTTGTTTTCTAATGCCTGCCTACCCTGGCTCGTAGGAACGACTTGCTCCTATTGAACCTCATGTATGTTATTTTTAAAACCTTAAACCGCTACGAATGCTTGGATTTTATATTTTTAAAGGCGGAATGGGGGTTTACTCTTTCTTACTAGTGAGTATTCATGTTAGAACATCACTTTTTAAATTATGAATACACTATTCAATCACTGTTTATTACTTCAATAATGCTTTAGAGTTACAGTTATTCTCTACTGCAACTTTGCTTTCCATTTAATTATATCGTTTATTGTCCGCCCACACCGTTTGTTTAATATTCTATAGATTTTATTATATACATTTTTACGTGTCTTCTATTGTTGATATCTATGTTTGCGTACCGTTAATTGTCTATTGTATACCTCTATGTCTATGTATGTATATCTACACATAGTATTTTATTAACTGGTGTGAACTGATTTGTTCACATCAGCTTCACCGTCTTCATCCCCACACAGCCATCCATCCATCCACTAAAGGTAAACTTTGAAGGCCTTATTAAAGGGCATCCTTTATACCCTGCCCATCGTCTCCTCTGTTGTCCTTTGTGTGTGCCTTGACCTACAGACTGCAAGACCTCTGCATGTTGGGAAAGAGTGAAGCTAAAGTCATTGCGCCGGTCGCCTGTGGAGAAACCATTGAGTGTGATTCCTTGTGACTGAATGTTATTGTCATTGCTTTCAACTTATTAAACTTAGAATTCATTGTTTTTTCCATTAGTTTGCCGCTTAATCCCAGAGCCATCTCGCATGGCTGCCAACGCTTTGAAGAAAATCATTCATTTTCCAGTCACAAACTCTCCTTTCATACATCAATCACCATTTTCCCTCAATTTTGAGGCGTTTGTGGAATCCCAATCAACCTGCATATCTTACCACAAACAACCACCCTATGGCGGCCCCCAGCTCCCTGGTGGGCCCATTTTGGAGTTTGCAAAGTCAAAGCCCTTCCCCTATCCTTGATTACTCTGGATTCTTTAACCGAGCCCGGGCCTAGATGTAGAATAAAAAGCGTGAATGAGTGGGACCGTTTCATGGCTAGCGGAAAGAAAACATGGCCGGGAATTTACTACTGCTTCATCAGCCTGGAGGTCCTCCAGTCGTGCTTTAATATTACTCAAATGTATTCATTTTTATTATAAATAAAATAGAATGCAACTCAATACGGACAATACACAACACCGCACGCAGGCTCCCAACAAACACTTCTTGTTCAACTTTTTCTCAACCCCACTGTCGATGGTCGCTTGGGAGGTGTGGAAGTTCTGCATTTGAAACACGGGATTGTAGGTATTGCAAATGTTAATATTACTGTTTATTAATGAGTCCCGAGCTGCCCTCAATCCTGACTGGTGAAGGAGCTCCAGTGGGTGGGGTCTCACTGCCTTCACATCTTTAGTTCTCCACTAACAAGCCGGGAGATGAGAGGGGTGGAGGACAGGAACATCAGAGCGGAGCTCCATGCAGATATATACACACACGTACACACACACACGTACACACACACACGTATACACACACACCACCTGTGCTGGCCTGGAGCCACAGAACACCAGAGGAGGAGCATTGTCTCTTCAGTCAGGAGTGTGTGTGTGTGTGTGTGTGTGTGTGTGTATGTGTGTGTGTCAGTGTGTATATGTGTGTGTCTGTGTGTGTGTACATGTGTGTGTGTCTGTGTGTGCGGGTGTGTGTGTCTGAGTGAGTGTGTGTTTATGAGTGTGTGTGTGTGTCTGTGTATCTGTGTGTGTGCGTGTGTGTGTGTGTCCGTGTGTGTGTCTGTCTGTGTGTGTGTGTGTGTGCACAAGGTGTTGTAAGTTCAATCGCTTCACAGAGATCAAAGTGAGGCCCCTCACTGCTAATGATGTGATGTGACCCAGCAGCACCAGCGGCCACAGCAGCAGCTGCCCGCCCCCCAGTGCTCCCTCCTCTGGGACGGGGGCCACGGCAGCTCATCTCCACAAAGATGGATGGCCGTGTTTGGCCAGCCCCTGCTAAGGGTGCAGACCTGTTAGCCAAACAGGATGTCAATCGAGAGGGCCGGGGTGGGTCGGGGGCCGCTGGAGCAGCACCAGGCCCTCTGGTGGTCGGCCTGCTTCTGCACTCAACACTCTTTACTTTAGTGTCTGGCACTCCAGCACAAGAGACTAGTTCTATGTTTGAAGATAGATTAATGATACACATACACTGTTCGTTTTTGGCAACAGTGATTTTGTCTTCTTTGTTGGATGTAGAAGCCAGCAAAATCTCTGCAAGATGAGATTCCCCTCCTGATGGATGGTTCTGGTGGGGAGGAGGTAGCTGGGTTGGATCCCTGGTGAAGTCTGCTCTCCACTGGACACTTCTTCTGCTGCGGAAGACGGGAGGAGTCCAGGACTGGAGGTAGAGGAGAGTGGAGGAGGCCCGCCGTCAATAGAGGAATGGAAACCTGATTGGCCGAGTGGAGATGGGAGTGGCCTGCGCTGTTTGAAATGTTCGATATGTGAGCTGGTGATGAAATCAGTGTCATATCGTGGTCATAAAGCGGCATGTTCTTGTCTGAGTCAAACTAATTGAGACCAACAACGACACATTTGCATTCTTCATTCAATCATTTCATGACAGATAACCAGTTCATTGATTCAGGTTAATGAGCTTCGGTTTGGTATCATTTGATCATTGTTTTAATGATGTTTTCATGATACACTGAACTGAAAATAGTGGCATTGTGTATACAGTACAACTGAAAGGGAACACAAATCCATACAATACATACAAGCCACTTTATAAAACAAAACACACACAGCCCCACTTGTTCTTCAAAGTACTCTGTGTACTTATTTGAAGAATACCAAACGCTATTGCTTTTTGTGGATTAAGAGCGTATCCCGGGATGATCGTTATTACAAAGAGACCCGCTGTATGTGGCTATGTAGACACATGGCTGCTTCCTTCCTTTGTGCTTGTTTTCTCCTTTCCAACCTGTCAGACTCCACACGGTTTCTCGGTCAAGGAGAGAGCGAGAGAGAGAGCGAATATAATTTAATGCGTGTTAGATATGATTTTCCTGTACTTTATATTAAGGTCTACACTGCTAGGTTTTTTTTTGTGTGTCAAAGAGACCCGTTCCTCCTGTGTTGCCAGATCTGGGGATAATTGTCAAGCTATTGTGAGAAAATAAGCAAAATAAGAGACTCCGCACGCAGTCAATGGCCTCCTAATAGCCAGCAGTCTGGTTTATCCACTACTTCTCCGCTCTACACAGGCTTCATTTGAGTCTTTTCAGGACACATTAATAAGCTATTTCATCACTGACCGCATCAGCATCAGGAGCACATTCAAAAGCCGGCCGACGTTAGTAATGTATCATCCCAAAGTGTCTGGACTCCTGTTTCCCGGCATCTCTATTCCCCTTGTTCAATAGGCAGGTGTGAAGCAGACGGGAGCGGAACAGCGGGAACAGGTGTGGACATGTCTGGTGAACCCAAGCAGTCTCCAAGCGACACAGTATGTGCGTGCATGTGCTGTGTGTGCATGTGTGTGTGTTGTGCCATCAATAGTCTCCCCAGTGGTAGATTCCGGATCAGGACCCTGGAAAGCATCCCTTTCAAGGAACACAACCAATATTTGGCAGAATATTTATATATTTTATGATATATACTGTATATATTTTGTATTATGAGCCTTCTTCAAATCAATCGCATTCAAAGCCGCTGTCGGTATGATTTGAGAGCTCTAAAGAGATGGGGCGAAAAAGAGCAGCAGAGAGCAAAATTTGTAAAGTAAACCCAAAAAATATCCCCTCCCTCCCAGCTACCTCCCCCCCAACATTTAGCTGCGAATGAGAAGTGTGGCTTCTCACACACCTGTGAATGACCGGAAAGAAGGATTCCTAAAAACAATCATGGAAGAGTTTGGTCAGAACTGAGCCGGGAGTGGTCTAACACCGGCTAAACAAATGAGTGTATTACATTGGCTCATACAGAGGCAGTCAACCAGAACAGATATTCTTACAGAGCATTGCACTCACTTATAGCTGATGGGTGGCTGTGGTATTTTCTGATCAATTACACTCAATGAATAGCTCTCAAAGGGTTAGTTCAGGATTTGTGCTTTTTCTCGCCTGCTTGGTAAGCCTTCCCAGGGTTAGACAAGAGGATTCCCCAGTGGATACCCCGCTAGCCATTAGCATTAGCGCTGATGTAAATCCCCAGGTACCATGGCATCAGCTCCACAACTCATCTTGACATACTTTTCCGATAAAGCGGACATTGATGCAAAAATGTTCATGTATGTATTTTTAATAAACGACATAGAAAAGGCTCATTTGAAAAAAAAACATAGCACAATTTATTTCCAAATAACTGCTCCATCTCCCTGCGCTGTTTATTCAGGCCCCCTGACCACAACAACACCACTGATCTGAGCACCCAGGAAGAGCCGGCAGGATAGCAACTTTGTAATTCTCTGTGGTAGGCTAGTGACAAACATTTGAACATTCAACAACGATTATTTATTCTTCATTCTTTATGTTCATATTCTTATCACGGGATTCACAGAGTAGAAGTAAGAAAGGGCTCACCGATGGGTTGGGCCTGTGTGCCGTCGGCAGAGACCATGGAGGGTGTTGGTGATGCTGTGGGGCGTGCCAGTGTACTGCCAGCGATACAGAGGGTCTGGGCCCCACAGGGAGCTGGATCTGTTGCAGAAAAGACAATCTGTATTGTTTGGTGGGCTTGGCAAGTCTGGGAGAAATTCTGTCTTTATTTATTATGGGGAAATAAGCGCGGACAGGGCGAACAGGACACTGATGCGCAGGGGAGGTGTCCTGCTTCGCCCTGAAGGGGCTTATTTAAGATAATGACCGGCGACGTTCTATACATTAGAACGTCTGATAAAAAGCAGATAATTCTCTGGCAGATAGGAATGTACACCAGCAGGCTAATGCTGACAGATAGCGGGTACATACGGGGATCACTGAAAGACTGACCAATCCGTTTTCTTAAGGCTGTTGTCTAGTCCCGGGAAGAATCCCAAAAGGCAAAAAAAATGAATTTCCACCTTTAACTTTGTCGTTATTTTACTACCCGCTCTTGCCTCACCACTTTTCCAGTGCATTAGTAAATGCTAATATAATAATAGGATCTTGTTGTGTAGACATGCTAGCATAGCTCCTATAGTCTATTCATAGGAGCCCCCTGCTCTGTATTATCTGGAGTGTGAAAACGTGCTGCTGGCGTGTTCCGCTAACCCTAATGATATCAATATTTACAATAATAGTCAAAGTGAGACTGAGTAGCGTGGATGGCATGTGTAATTATGTCAACTGGCTCCCCCTTTGTGAGTGAATAACATTAGGAGCTCATCTCTGAGCCACACAGCTGCTGGGAGCTTCATCTAGAACACAGAAGGGGACGCACCACCCATGTCTACACCAAAGGACTCCGTCTCTAACACCACGTACATGTGTGAGAGTGTCACTGTTTGATTGGTTGTTTGATTTTCTATATATTTTTGATGGCAGTAAACAACACTGTCTTGTTTTGGAGCCTGTTTGTCACCCGACAGTGCATATGTGATCATTCATGAACGAGAGGAAAGGGCTCTGAACACTTGGATCCTAGCAAACGGCGTGGACCATTTCTTTCCTCCACAATGCTCCACTCCATGCATTTAGGGTCAGTTATTGACATACTATGTATTGCTTTTGATTATTGGATTTCTTTATCCTCAAATAGGTTCTCCTAACTCCTAACTCCTAGCATGCAACCATTTCTACCATATAGTAAGCAACAAGAAAAGGTATTTTTTACTGACAAATATGCCTGAACAAACATATTACATTCAAACGTTGATTTATTTTATCGTCATTTAGAAACTTACCACAGAGAGCATTGTTACTGACGGCGTTCGTTTCAAGACACAAACTATCGAGTTAGTCTTCACAGAGAAGGTCCTTGACTTAGAATTTCAGCGACCTTGAGCTGTCTGGAGAAAGGTAGCGGTAGGAGTGACGCGTGACTGGGCTACTCCTCTAGCCAGCCCGCGCGGAACGCCTATTTTAACTCTGACCTGATGCAGAGTGTCTGCTGGGATGGGTGAGTCACTTCCTGCGGAGTGGCCGTGCTGAGACAACCCTGTGGGACTCCTTGGCGGTCAGGCTCTGACACCACGCCCTCTTAAGTCCGCCTCGCTTTGATTTCTTCTTCAGGGATTGCAACCTTTTTTTTTGGAGGTGCGATCTGAAAGTGTCCCCAGAAAAGGGATCCGACCCATATGGCGAGGGGACACGTGCCAACGGAGGTCGGACACATTGGTGCTTCTGAGCAAATCACAGCCTCTATTTGAAGGGACTCAGATGGCGCTCAGCTCCAGATGCTGACGCACAGACGTGTGAACGCAGTGGCCTGGTAACAGGTTCATAGCATACGCCACACCACAAAACTCCTGTGGATGTGGTGTATGTGTGTGTGTGTGTGTGTGTGTGTGTGTGTGTGTGTGTGTGTATGTCGGTGTATGTGTATGTTTGTGTGTGTATGTTGGTGTATATGTGTGCGGGTGTGTGCGCCTCTGTGTACGTGTTTGCATGTGTATTTGTGTGTGTGTGTGTGTGTGTGTGCGTGTGTGTGGGTGGGTGTGTGTGTGTGTGTGTGCGTGGGTGTGGGTGGGTGTGTGTGTGTGTGTGTGTGTGTGTGTGCGTGCGTGTGTGTGTGGGTGGGGGGG
>JAOPUD010000145.1:2431285-2443349 GCA_027122715.1 Trisopterus minutus | reverse complement strand
GGCAGTAGTACTGCAGTATTAGTACCAGGATAAGGCAGTAGTACTGCAGTATTAGTACCAGTATAAGGCAGTAGTACAGCAGTATTAGTAGTAACAGTATAAGGCAGTAGTACTGCAGTATTATTACCAGTATAAGGCAGTAGTACTGCAGTATCAGTATAAGGCAGTAGTACTGCAGTATTATAACCAGTATAAGGCAGTAGTACTGCAGTATTAGTACCAGGATAAGGCAGTAGTACTGCAGTATTAGTACCAGTATAAGGCAGTAGTACCTGCAGCAGGAGGTGCTGGTTCTGAAGGACCTCCAGTCTGTGCAGCAGATGATCAGAAGCTCTGCTGCCCAGCTCACACTGAGGGCTGATCACCACAACACAATCGATACACAACACACAACCACACAAACAACCAATACACAACACACAATCACACAAACAACCAATACACAACACACAATCACACAAATCCAATACACAACACACAATCACACAAACAACCAATACACAACACACAATCACACATACAACCAATACACAATCACACAAACAACAAATACACAAAACACAATCACTCAAACAACAAATACACAACACACGATCACACAAACAACAAATATACAACACACAAACAACAAATACACAACACACAATCACACAAACAACCAATACACAACACACAATCACACAAACAACAAATACACAACACACAATCACACAAACAACAAATACACAACACACAACAGACCTGTTCATCTCCTGGAGCCTCCTCAGAGCGTCGGTCAGCTGGGAAACACGAAACTCCAACTGACTGTGAGCCTACGAACACACACACACACACACATGCACACACACTCTTAAACAGAGCAACACACAATCAACAAAAACACAAAATCCAATAACAGACACACACACAAATCAAGTACACTATCTCGATTCTACAACACGACACGCTATATAACACAACATACAGAAGATTGGCTCTACAACACACAACACACAACAAACACATGGTCCTCAACACAGCAGAGTGTTTTACTTGGATCAGAGGTGCCGTGGCAGCTATGGTCGCCGCGGTAACAGCTCCCTGTTGGCATGACGACAGACAGCCCGAGTCGGGGTGAGGGACTGGATCCAAGGACCGCGCCTCCGCCTCTCGCCTCATGGGGGCACTGTGGGACCAGGGGAAAAACCGTACACCTGGGATGACCTCAACGAATTCTCCCAGGCATAGACTCTACAGTATAGAGCTAGGTGATGTACAGTATAGAGCTAGGGTAACTAGAGCTAGGTGATGTACAGTATAGAGCTAGGGTATCTAGAGCTAGGTGATGTACAGTATAGAGCTAGGTGATGTACAATATAGAGCTAGGGTATCTAGAGCTAGGTCATGTGTGTGTGTGTGAGTGTAAAGACTCCAGGACCTAGAGAATAGAACCAGGTGATATAGAGGCTAGGTTAGGCTAGGCTACAGGGCTAGCTGGTGTAGCGGGTACAGAGCTAGGGGACGTAGAAGGTACCTGTGCTGGAGGCCGTGTGGAGGGTCGTGAGCCGTCTGCCCCTCCTGACCTGAGCCTGACAACACAACCACTGGAGACTGGTCCACCAGTACTGGAGACTGGTCCGACTGTACTGGGGGGTGGTTAACCATTGACCGACTGGTCCCTGGCCTCAGCTTGTCCCTATTTGACGTCTGTGGTCGCTGACCAGGCTTCCTGGTCCCTGGGTGGACTCGGTCTGGGCGGCTGGGTCTAGACTGGTCTTGGTGGCTGGGTTTGGGCTGGTCTTGGTGGCTGGGTCTGGACTGGTCTAGGAGGCTGGGTCTGGACTGGTCTAGGAGGCTGGGTTTGGGCTGGTCTGGGTGGCTGGGTTTGGGCTGGTCTGGGTGGCTGGGTCTGGACTGGTCTTGGTGGGGGTTTCGGGTAGACAGGGCTGTGGTGGTCGAGCGGATCAGGACGTCCCCGGCATCAGAGCTGCAGGTGGACACGTCCTCCGGGCCGCTCTCACCCGGTACCCAGGAGAACGTCCTCATGACGACCTCATGACGTACAGGTGATGTGTTGAGGACGAGGCGTCGTGTTGAAGATGAGGCGTTGTGTTGAGGATGAGGCGTTGTGTTGAGGATGAGGAGTTGTGTTGTGGTCGCGCTACGGAAGCCGAGCGCGGCGATGTTTTCAAATTTCCCGCTTCGCCAACAACGAAAAAAAGGAAACAAGAAACGAGAACAACAACAAGCACACTAAGATCTCCTCCGCTCTCTATGTGTAGACGAAGCAGGAACCTCCCGAGGCTCAGACTCCAAACCCCGGGCACAATGTTCACCTCAAGCGACAAGGAAAACAGGGAATAACAGACAGCAGTTGTTGCTGACAACAACTCGACCACTTCCGGTTTCCGTGGCGTCGGGTGCGTTCCAATTCGACTACTTCCGGTTTCCGTGGCCTCGGGTGCGTTCCAATTAGATATCAGATATATTTGCTGTATCTTGCACCAATTTGTATGAGCTTCATCTACATAAATCTATATTTAGCGTATTCATACGTATATTTCGTGTATCATAAGGTTCATATTGAAATGAAGGTTCATTATTTCAATCAGCGAACCAGAGCATTGTTTATTGAAACTAATATAAATACAATTAATTTTTATCAGTAATATCTAAGGAAATCAAAATCTTTGTATATATTTTTGAGAAAACATATATTTATACATATAAAAGGCAATATCTATTTGTATTAACACTGTAGTTCTTTTATATATTTATCAAGCTCGTTGTTGACTGTACGTTCCAATAATCACCGTTGATAATCTACAGTTTCAAAATAAAATCCTGATAAAATACAACACGAGCTCAAACAGGTGGTCGGACTTTTACTTTGAATGCGAGCGAGCGACCGTCCAACCGGAAGTATTCCCCGTCTTTGCTGTCACATGTCCTTGGGTCCAGAATCCTTCTTCACAATTCCCTCCCTCTATTTGCTGAGATAGACAGGTAGGAAGACGCTTCGACCGTCGGTTCGACTGGACTCTCGGTCCGCCGGGGGCCGGGGGACGTCTGGAGGTTCTCCGGTTCGCTCCCGGCTCCCGGAGACATGCGATCACACGGGCCTGAAGGTTACCCCGGTACCCACAGGACCGCTCCGAGCTCGTCCACTAGGATGGGAGCGGGATGTTATAACATGATGGTCAACAAGGAGTCGTACGGTCTCAGGGTCATACTGTATCTGCAGGGATCAGGGAACATCAGATGTGTTTAACATTATCATGATTATACTCTGCAGAGCCCACTCAGCTGGCCTCTAGTACAGAGCCGATAGGAAACGAAACCTACACTGGATGATGTGCCTCTGCTGGGTCCTATTCAGTCTTCTTGGTTGATCACACAAGCTCAGGTGGCGACACGGGGAACTCGTGTGTGATTCAGCTGGTTGGTTAAAGGTCTGTGTGGCAATGAATGCCGTAGCTGCGTCTTGATTCACGAGTCGAGTGTGACTAACAAAGTATGTGTTGTGTTGACAACCGACAGGGATTCTGTGTCGCAGTCTCTCCTTTATGATCGAGCTTAGGAGTAGTCCTCTGTAGTTGTGCTTATCCGTCTGTTCGTGTCCACAGTTGCCCCTTCGCTGCTACAAACGATGGCTGCTCAGGCGACCGAGTCGGACCAAATCAAACAGGTGAGCCGTCCCGTCCCCTCCCGTCCCGTCTGAACTCCCTGTAGCGGGCTGGAGGATAACAACGTGACCTTGTTGTGTTGAACAGTTCAAGGAGTTCCTGGGAACGTACAACAAGCTGACGGAGAACTGCTTCATGGACTGCGTGAAGGACTTCACCAGCAGGGACGTGAGGCCTGAGGAGGTAAACGGGTCCTTCCACACCCTCCTCTCATCTCTACATCTTCCTCCCCAGACCAGCTGCATATCTTCTCCTCTTCCTCCCCAGACCAGCTGCTCTGAGAGCTGCCTCCAGAAGTACCTGAAGATGACCCAGAGGATCTCCCTGCGCTTCCAGGAGTACCACATCCAGCAGAACGAGGCGCTGGCGGCCAAGGCGGGCCTGCTGGTCCAGCCCCACTAGGGTCCCGAGCCGGGGCCCGCTGGGCTCAGCCACCCCGCCACCAGGAGGACTCCAGCGCTGGTCTCGGAGGGGGGGGGTCCGGCACCAGATCAGTCCCATCACCAAGTTCTCATCTCTCCCCGAGACCCCAGGAACTGCTCTGCCACAAGCTGTAGGTGCTTTGAAACCAGAGCTTCCTATTGGTTGAAGTCACTCTCCCTCCCCCCCCCCCCCCCCCCCCCCCCGGGGTTTGGTGTCATCGGCGCATTAATTTCCTGTGTGTACAGGAAGCAGCGGATCATGTGACCAAGACCTGGGACCTTTGTATACGTTCAGGATTATTCTGTGTCTTGTTTAAAATAAATGTTACTTCAGTTAACCAGATCTTGCTTTCCTAACTGAAGATAAAATAGAAAGTTCTAGATGTGAACAGCTGCCCGTGATGCTAGCAGCTGGGGTCGGGTTTTGCTTCTACAATACTATAAAAAAAAAAAATATATATATATATATCTTCCGTGGCAACACCGGTTCCGTCCTACAGAGGGCGCTACAGCGCACGGTGGTCAATCTGCATCACCTATGTTACGGTGAAGAAATATAAACAAATTAAATGGCGGACACGGATTGAACCTGTAGAAACCCAACGATTCACCACACAATACATATCGTAGTGATGAGAGGAGAGGTCGGTCATATTTAAAAGCTTTATTAGAAACGAAGAGAGCTCTGTTTTTATTTTACATAAAGATACAACAAGGGCACGGCTCAGTATTTACACGGCTCTCCGGAGCTCTAACAAAAACATAGAAAACAATCATTCTGAATATACCGCTACAAAGGTGGCTTTCATACAAAAATTATAGAAATCATTTACAGTTTGTGTAAAATGCATCTTTCAAATACACGTCCACGGAGCTGGAAGCAGATGTAGAAAAGAGGGAATAAATACGTCATATGTCTCGAGGTGGGGGGGGGGTTGCCATGGAAACCGGTTGACTGACACATCTACTCCCTGCCTCCCCCTCCCTGCCATTGGAGGGCGGGCCTTGTGTCCTGGGTGGGCGGGTACAGGTGCTATTCAGTAAACCATTCAGGTGGCCCCCCCGGGGCCCCCGGCGGGAGGGGAGGGGGCGTGTCATCACCTGCACTCCACCGCCACAGAGCTCTGGGGGGGGGTCATGCCCTCTGACCCCGACGAGGTCGACACGGTGGTGTTAGACACTAGAGAGAGAGGGGTAGAGAGACACTGGTGTTAAGACACTAAAGAGAGAGAGTGGGGTAGAGAGACACTGGTGTTAGACACTAGAGAGAGAGGGGTAGAGAGACACTGGTGTTAGACACTAGAGAGAGAGAGAGAGTGGGGTAGAGAGACACTAGAGAGAGAGTGGGGTAGAGAGACACTGGTGTTAGACACTAGAGAGAGGTAGAGAGACACTGGTGTGTGACACGAGAGAGAGAGAGAGGTAGAGAGACAGTGGTGTTAGACAATAGAGAGAGAGACACTGGTGTTTGACACTAGAGAGAGAGAGAGAGGGGTAGAGAGACACTGGTGTTAGACACTAGAGAGAGAGAAAGGTAGAGAGACACTGGTGTTAGACACTAGAGAGAGAGAGACCGTACCTTCCCTCTCCTTCTTCTTCAGCCTCTTGCGGCGGCGGTCGATGGAGGCGACCTCTGACTTGAGGCTCAGGTAGTACTTCCTGATCTCCTGCAGCTTGTCCTGCAGGAAGGAGACCCGCTCGCTGCTGGACATCCTGTCCAGCTCGTCTGGAGGAGAGGAAACCGAGAGGGGGACAGAGGGGGAGAGAGAGGGGGACAGAGGGGGACAGAGAGGGGGACAGAGGGGAGGTGGAGGGTGGGACAGAGGGGAGGCAGGGAGGGATGGACAGGAGAAGTGGTAATCATGAGAAGAAGAAAAAAATTGCCAGAGAGATGTCAATGTATGAGATTAAAAAAGTGAAGATGGAGAGTGGGAAAATGAGAGGAAAAATAGAGAGGAAGCAAGAGATGAAGGATGAGTGGGGCGCTGCCCATCGGACAAGAGGACCAGGGGTGGAGGGAGACCCCCGGGTGGTCCGCTGTTTACTAAACGTGCTGCTAGCAGGGACCACCATGCCCCCCAGCCTCACTCACCCTGAATGAGCTTGTTATGGACAAGACCATTATAGAGCTGACTGTCTGTTCACACCACACATAGGGCATTAGAGACAGCAGGAGGGACAGAAATCCGGGGAGAGGGGGGAGTGTGTGTGTGTGTGTGTGTGTGTGTATGTGTGTGTGTGTGTGTGTGTGTGTGTGTGTGTGTGTGTGTGTGTATGGGTTTCTGTGTGTGGGTGGAGTGGTCATGGAGAAAGCAGGGAATCGTAAGAATAGATTGAGAGAGAAAAGGAGAACAATTAGCAGTGACTGAGATGGAGAGAGAGAGAAAGAGAGAGACGGAGTGTAAATAGGTGTGAAGGTAAAAGAGGAAAGATAAAGAGAGGGTGAGAACTCCAAGCAGAAGGCAGATAAGGCTGGGAGCTGACTTTCCATGAAGCATTAACTCCTTAAGCTTATCTCAAAGCACCCGGACTATTTCGTTTAGCCTTCTAAAGCCACATGCAGGCAACTATTCTGATGGAGATGGAGATAGCTGCTAGCAGACTTTCTCGCTTATCGCACAAACAAAACATATGCACATTATTATACAAGTAAGGTACACAAAATGCATTCATGGAACTCTGCTCGCTGTAACTAGCCTGGTGACACCATCCAGATATTCAAGTATGTTTTTCATGATTAATATCAGTCTGGCTTCGACTCCTCATATGGGCATTTCCTCATATGGGCATTTCCTCATATGGGCATTTGGCATCTTCGATAAAAAAGCCAATGGGATTAGGCTCAGGCTTTTGTCGCTAGTGCCAAATCCCGTTGGAACTAAGGCAACAGCTTCTCCTCTAAGGAAAGTGTTCCAGAAAGATTTCTGTTCATCTTTCAAGATCCTTTCATGGTCAATGCATCAGATCTTATAAATCACAACAGATCAATAGGATACAATATGTTTGGAAAAAGAAGAAATGAGAAGTGTTCGGAAAAGTTGTCAAATTGTAGTCGTGACAGTCAAGTTGTTAAATTGTAGTGGTGACACCATACCATGATTGTAGACTCCTCGCCTCCCCTTCATGTGGCGTTCAAAGGTGTTATCCAGAAAGAGAGACCGCATATAATGGACAGGCTAACAGGAATTCAGACAGGTATAGAGTCAGGCAAACACCCGGCAGAGCTTTCAGTCAGTGTAGCAGCTGGATAATAAATGCCACACTGTCAGGTCGGGGATAGTCCGCCCAGGCGCCAGATACTCATCTTATCGTTTGTTTATCCCTATCTCATGAAGCACAGCCAGGGGATTCTAATCCAAAAGATGGCATTCGCAATGAAGGTTGGGTGACATGTGTGACAACATCTTGAGTTCTATTTTATTCCATCAAATGGAACAACACATTTGTTTAATTTGATGGAATCAACTTTTTATTCCATCAAATTTGATTCCATCAAATTTCTGTCTTTTGACAAAACAACAAAACTGTAGTTTAATAAGGTTGGCAATTATCGTTAAGAATCGAATGCAGGTAATTGTGACTGCGATTGCAGTTTGTTACCGTTTTAGTTATTTGTCAAGTAAGGTCATAATATAAGATATTCAACCCCAGGCCAAGGTGAATGCCCATTGAAATGTATGTGCCTAGTGATGGTTAATAGCAGCAGAGGGTGCAAAACTGCCTCCACATACACTCACATATGGAAATAAATAGTGGTTCAAAACTCTAAAGGAATACTGTAGTTCAAGATGAACCATCAGGCCGTCAAAGGACCTGACAAACGCATTAGGCTCAGTACCTTCTACCTCCCACACTGTGAGGATGACCAGCTGGACCATCTCCCCTCGCCCAGCAGGCTGAGCCCAGCTCCTCCACTCCAGGGCCCACTTTATTGGATGGGATTTATTTATTTGTGCTTTTCTTACTGAGACAAATGATAGAGCTCAGCAATGCTGCCCTCGGCCATTCCTCCAGTACTAATCCGCAGAGGAAGATCTATGGACCACAGTGGTGTTTCTGTGGGCCGCAGGATGCTTCACACTGTGGACCTTGACTCCGAAGGCCTGTGGTTCTATGGCTCTGGTTTCAATAGCCTTTGCCATGTGTCAATCTCCATAGAGGAACCCCCCCTTTTCCCGGGAGTGTGAACATATGAACATGACCCTGTTTACTACCGAGGCACCCGGAGATGTTCTGGATTACGCCGTGTGCACCATGATGGGTACCAGTGACCGCACTGACACCCACAGGAGTTGAGAGCAATACCTCGGGGCAGAGCAGCAGAGCAGGTGTGGAGCAGTGTTACCGTCGCTGTTCCCATGGTACAATTTTTAAAGAATGAATATGTGAAGACCTAAACGAAGGCATGATATTGGACAAATTGAAATTAACGCCAGTATGATCATGCTCTATTATTTTAGTTAGCATTTTATTTCAAGTCATTTATTCATCAAGTATTTATCAGCTAATACTAAAAACCCGCGGCTGCTGGGACAATGCAGCATATTGGAGATCATCAATTATTTCTAAGAATGGGCAGATTATTTCTGTTTTCCCACCATATTCTCCAGATTTGTCATCTTAATGATCAAAAGCGCAGACATAGCTGTCTGAATAGCATGGTTTGCAGAGCTATGTGTTTCAGTTTCCACTGCAAATGGAGCTAAAGTTGGGCACAGTAGTGCATTGTAAGGGGTGGAGTTTGGACATTTATGTGAGTCCGTTAAACATCGGTTTTAACAGATTGACAGGTTCACTGACTGGTTGCATTCATGTTTCAGGGCTTAGTCATTTTCTACTACAAATAAATATATTTGGAGTTGGACCTGCAGTGCACTAGTTGTTAAACAAAGCATTTATTGGTTATGGATTGTTATGTTTTTTTTAATTAGCCGTTTAGGAGGCTAGGCGTGGTTAGGTTTAATGGTCTTCTGTTAGCTGGACTTCAATAACCCATGATCAGATGTTTGATGGTGAGCAATAGGTAGATCATTAAAATACAGATGTAGATATCAATGCATATGGTGTAAGACGGCCATGTGGAAAGGTAATCAGAAGGGTCTAAACCGATGTTATGTTACGCTGCCTATCCACCCTCTTCCCATATCTCTCTCTTACTATAGAAAGATCAATACGGCAGCGCTACACGGCCACGCCAATAAGGGTTATGGATGTACTTGTGTCCCTTTACGGCCTCCAGGGCGTAGGGGCTGATGGCTGGGGGACCTCCCCCACACGGGCTCCGCTGTTCTGGGATAATGATGTCTGGGGTAGGGGGGTGGCAGGGCCGCTGTGTCCGGGATACTAAAATCACATCTGAGGGGGAGGGAGGGAGGTGGGGGAGAAAAAATTGGAAAAGGAAATAAACGGAACAAATAAAAGGAGCAGCGGTTGGCTGAGGCGGCTGATACTTTGTTTTGCTTTGAACGCTGAGTTATGTTACCTGCTCCTGGTAATGAAAAACCACGCCACAATGGCCTATTTTTAAAGTGTTGTACTCCGGGGTCGCTCTTGTTTTTCTTCTTTTCTGGTCTTTACGCGAGCTAAGTACAGACATCCCTCTTGTATTCCCAGCTGAACCCCCATGCTACAAACTCCATTACTCACTATATACCTCTCCCTCTCTCTCCCTCTCTCTGGGCTGCACTCTCTCACTCTCACACCTCATCACACTCCCACACTGTCTCTCTCTCTGCTTCTGCCTCTCTATATATCTCTGTATCTGTGGAGAAGCCCCCACATGGTGAGTTGAAACCGGCCTTTAGAGCATGCATCAGGAGACACTACTCTGTCTCCGTCTCTCTCATCGTGCCCCTCTCCTGGTCTCTCTGGTCCTCGGCTTCCTCCAATTATTTATTCATCTCTGACAGAGTGATGCCTGGGACCAAACTGCTTTGGGATTCTCAAGGTCATGTGACCGCCTCCTCGGCTGCCCCTCGTATCTTTATGAGTCTTGCTGTCCTCTCTCTCTCTCTCTCTCTCTCTCTCGCTCTCTTTCTCTCTCTCTCTCTCATGGCCAAGTCACCCCATCTGTCCTTTGTATACCAAGACACTCATAGAGAAAAGCAGAGAGGGCTTTTAAAATATGAAGAATGAAGTATTGGAGTGCACAGTGAGAGTGACGGAAATAAGAAAACTAATTTAAAATCAAATTCTTAAACCATTCCTTCATTATTGTATCATAGGGGGAGATGAAGCCGTCTTCTTTTAATGAACAAAGTAAGCGTCAACCCTGCTCTCTTAAACACAGTGACACACAAAAACACCACAAAAGGCTCTGGGCTGTTGTCTCTGTTCATGTTCACCTCCTGACTAAATTGTACCAGGTGGTTTGGCAAGGAGGTGATGACAGCTCCTACTGCGGGCTTACAGCCGAGAGTTACTCAGTTCCCAAAGCACTTCTTTCAGCTCCTAACACAAATAGTCAAATGAGGGTCTTGCTCAATGTGTCGATGACACTTGTTGAGTATGAAGAGGTCCTGTCCTGACCTTCGTCCTATAGCGGCCCAGTCCTTATGACTCACTGACATTTTGAAAGGGTGTTTGAAAACAATAGCATTGGGTGGCATGCCGTCAACAAACAGCGCTGAGCAACGCTCGTGAGGACGCAACTAAAGCAAACAGGCAACAAAGGTTTCCCATGACAACAGAGCATGTTCCGGTTAGGGAACAGCCGGAACGTCGCAACAAGGTCAGGATGACACATAACCAGACAACAGCCTGGCTTCAGCAGATTTGTGTGTGTGGCGTGCAGCTCAGTCGGATCACACTGCTGGGGTAAAGTCTACACCAGGAAAGGCCTCTCGCTGTTTCCAGACCAAATCACCTCATGATGCCAGGCTAAGACTACTTCCCCAACCACAGGGGCCACTATTGCGGTCCACAGTACCAGATAATGGAAGTCATTAGCTCGGGGCCCCTAGGGGCCCAGCGTTAGCTGCTCATTCTGCAGCAGCACTTCCTTATAGCCTGTTTTTGCAGAAGCAGTTGTGGTGTCGCCTCGTGAGGCCGTGGTGATCTCAGAAGCTCCCGTCCTATTCTCTCCACAGATCCCTCTGGCCTCCAGCCCATTAAAAGCCATTTCTAAAAACAGAAGAACGATTGGACCAATCAGCGCTCGGGGGATGGAATTTGACTCCATAATGAAGCAAGGAGCGCCACAGTCTGCAAAATAAAAAATAAACAACGTCGGTGCCAAGGAAAGTTTAGCAATCTACAAAGCAATCAAAATAGTTTATTCCCAAAATTGACATAACAATGTTAAGGGATTAACTGAAATCTGCCCGGAAGGCTTCCTTCAGAGGAGAATGGGAGTAGATTTATTTCCACCTGGATTCGGCAAGAGGGAAGAGAGCGAGAGTGTCACTCATTTGGAAATCAATTGCCGCCCAGCCAAGGCCAGACCGATATTCATTGTGAAAACCAAACTTGAATAGCTGCCGATTGGTCTCACAGGACCAGTTGTCTTGTACTGTGAGCCAGTATGGCCCTCAGAATGGCTCCACCTGTCGCTGCCTCATCTCTGTCAGCAGACCAGCAGGATGCTATGGGATCACCTGGGTTTTTGAGTGTTTCCTCCTGAGAGTCTCCTCAAAGTGACCTTCGAGGTCTCTCCAGGAGGAGCAGGTGTGTAATATATACTGTATATTATATATTAGGCCCTGTTCCATCATTGCACATAATGACCCCATACATGTCGATAAGGTCAAGAGGACACATATTCCCATCGATCCCCAGTGGGGATTCTCCTGTGTGATCCATACCAATTGATCCTGAGTGGATAAGAGCTTGTTGGGGAAGAGGTCCACAGTGATTTATCTGCATTTCTGTGCCAGGTCGAGACAGAATGGCTTCTTACACAGTGTTTGTGTGTGTGTGTGTGTGTTTGTGTGTGTGTGTGTGTGTGTGTGTGTGTGTGTGTGTGTGTGTGTGTGTGTG
>JAOPUD010000145.1:2379754-2395589 GCA_027122715.1 Trisopterus minutus | reverse complement strand
TGTGTGTGTGTGTGTGTATGTGTGTGTGTGTGTGTGTGTGTGTGTGTGTGTGTGTGTGTGTGTGTGTGTGTGTTTGTTTATCGGTTTGTTTTGTTGTGGTCGTGTGTATGTTGTATTTTTTTGCACGTGGGTGTATGTGTGTCCGGGGAGGTTCTGATTGCTCCTGATTGTACAAGCTGAGGGCCCATGAAAAACATACATCATACAGACATACAGTACATAGATAACACAGAGAACAGAAGAAAATACTGAAGAATGTGAGATTGTAGCATTGTATTTCATTCCAATTCCAATTCATTCCAAGGCTTTGTTGGCATGGAAGCCATTGGTTACATATATATGTTTTACTATACAGCATATAAGGTATTCCACAGTTGCATTTTTGGATGTCTTTATCTTCATCTCTAGTCCTCATTTCCCTAAAGGAGCGCGCTATAAATAGATTATATATAGAATATTATAGAATATTGTAGAATATTGATCCGTTGATTCAATCGAATCATGAATCCCACATGCAATTTAGTATATAACACATGCCTCTTCATCTAAGAAAGGGAGGAGATGTATCATCGCTCTGTGAAACCTCTGGAGCTGCTGGGGCGTGAGCGGGCTGCCGACAGGGTCACCCCCTTCCAGAGAAACCCTTCTGGACGTACAGGGAGAAAGATGAAGCAGCCTTTAAATCAAGACACGCCCGGCCCATGAATCAGCCCCACAGCAGTGGCAAGAGGGATGGGATTGTCTGCGGTGGCATAGGAAAGGGCTAGCCGACCCATGGCGCTGTAGACGTTAGCTGTTCAGCTGAATGAAGAGGTGGCGGAGATTAGCGCGAGTGCCAGGCTACGCAGGCGAGGGGCGAGAGAGAGAGAGAGAGAACATTGGCTGCATCCAAACAAACAAACAAACAATCAAAATCCCTCTCTCTAAAAATGTCATCTATCTCATTTATCAAACAGACATTTGAGATTGTTCACAGAGAGCATCTGGGTGCTTATTGATGGACGCCTTCAGCAGTTTAATGGTGTCACTGTGATGGCTTTAATTCTTCATTCTTGATTTACTGATTATGTTTGATTTTAAACAATAACAAGTGCACTTGCAGTCGTCGTTTCTGGATGACAGAACGTATCGTGGAGTGAGATTGCGGTGGAGATACCGATGTGTATTTCATTCCAATTGAAAAGGCTTTGTTGGCATGGAAGCCATTGGTTACATTACCACAGTAAAAAAAAACACAAAATGACACAGGTCTTTCTCTACGTGTAGCAACTTGGCATTTTCAACATCGTGGTGATGGTTTGAAGTTCTGTGACCTGATCTAGGCAGCTTGTCATGCTGCCTGTGAAAACACAGCAGCTACCAAATAGGGCTGTAGACAACAACTACTACTACTACTTTATGAATGTTTTTATATAGCTGTTAGTCGGCCCCTAATACAGTACTTTCAAGATGTTCAAGAAATGCAGCCTTGGGGCAGAATTACAGCCACTACGAGCCAGATCCACAATGAGCATTCCACACACGTGCCATTTTTTAGAGGCTGGTCAAGGTGGAGGGTGGTGGTGTGGCCCTGAGCAGCTTGCGGCTACGGTATCATGCGCTCGTATTTACAGTGTATCGCAATGGCGAGGCGCTCACATCTTTTGGCCGTGTTCTGTAAATATTCTAGAACACTCCGGGTGCTCTGGCGGGAGTCCTGGAGCTCTATAATAATATCATATTAAACATAGATATCTATATCATATAATATATAATCACGGCCAGTGTTGGGCAAGTTACTTCAAAAGCGTAATGCATTATTTATTACTTATTAGTGTCATGTCAAAATAATTAGTTACAATACAATATTACTGTCTTTTAATTGTAAGGCATTACATTACTTTTACATTACTTTTGCATCACGTTCACCAAAATGAAAGGAAATATGGATTTGGTGTTCAATAGATCTTCTGGTGTTCAATGCAGGTCGTAGCAAGAGGTGATGTGGTATGGCATAATGACTGAGCTACGCTTAAGGCCGACAAAAGTACAATATAATGGTCGCAGTTATGGCTCATGGTGCAATCAATTTTATAATATAAATACTGTAACTTTAGGTATTCATATTGAAATCAATAGAGCTAGAGCCTAAAAAGTGTGCAAAGTGCACTTAACTATAATGTTCTTCGAATCCTTGTCCCTGACGTACTGAAAACAATGAGCGTATGACCATTGCGCGAATGTAGAGTCCGACTCTGCTGCTGCCGTCATCTTCTCCTCAATCGCTAGCAGTAAGTGGTAGCATTTGCTAGAATTTTTAGATTTTAGTGATAGCGAATTTGTGTAAAAACAACACCAATTGACCGTTCGCGCTGACCAATCACAAGAGTGGTAAGGTCCGTCAAGCTTGCATTTCGCTATGGCGACGGCTCCGGAAAGGAAATCAGAGGAGAGGAAATCTTAAAAAAGGGGTGCGGGGCTTGCGAACGGTCAATTGATTTTGGGTTTAAAATGCATTGTAACGCGTGTTACTGAGATTTGTACCGAGTAAAATATTACCTTTTTTTTTGTAATGCCTTACATTACCGCGTTACAGCAAAAAGTAATGCATTACAGTAATGCATTACTTTTGTAACACGTTACTCCCAACACTGCTTATACTGTCTCTATATTGTTTCTGCCTTTGTAACATTATAATCTTGCCATAATATCAACACTGGAGTTTAGCATTAGCATGAACAACTTTTCTTTCTTTCTTTCTTTTGTTACTCTAATTATGAACGTAAGCCAAACAGGTTAGATTCAAGAGCTGTTTTTTGAGTGTAATTTAGCTACCCTTCAGTTATTTGTGAATGTAGATGCACTGTGAACATATCTGTATATAGTTGAATTTGCCTGCCTCTGTATGAGCAAGTTTAAGTCTTTGAGGCAACTCTTCCTGGTTGGTTTGGGGACTTTGTCTTGCCTGTAAATCACAGGTGCGTGCCTGCTTCTCACCGGTGGGGAAATAGTGTTCTTCGGGTGGTTTGGTTTTGGGTTTTTAGTTTTCTAAATGTTACTCTCTTCTGCTCTTTGCTGCTCCCTCCCTCCATAACTCAAGACAGACAACCTAGAGACGCTTTAACCAACAGATTCACATTCTGAATGCAGAAACTCTTTCTGAAATGCCACAACCCCTCGTCAAGGGTTCATGCTGCACGCATGGATGCTATTCAGTGTTTATCCTCTTCATTCAGCTTTGACTTCAATCTAAATAAGCAAGAAAGAATAACCACCAAAATATTGGTGTGGATTTGGTTGAAGTCTGCATTCTTGTAGGGCTGGGGGAGTGTCATGTATGTGACCTGTGAGTCCCTTCCGGATTAGCATAGTGACGAAGGCCTGCACAAAAAAATCTCTAGTTTTATAGAATGAGGCTTTAGCGCATTATTTATTTCACAATGGACTGCCGAGTCAGGTGCAATATTGTTGGAAATATCCCCTCATACTAAAATGCTTTGCTGGTTAAACAAGGGATTGAAGTGGGCCCTTTGTTTTAAAGCTCAGTACCATAGCAAATCTTTTTGGTACTTGGTGCGATTTTCAATGGAAAAAAAACATGGATTTATACACTACGCTCTCTCTCTCTCTCTCTCTCTGCCTTTTAATCCCCCCCCCCCAAACCTAATGTGCCACATGCAAACAATGCTACTGTCTCCGAGAGGCCAGAGCTGATTGGACGATGGCTCCAGATAACGAGGGCACAGAACAAGCTGTTCTGTTCCGCCGTTATGACACAATGGAACGCGAGCATAATCTCATTGTCTTAACTTTCTAGCTCGTCCTCCCAACTACTTTGCTGTCCCTTAATGCCTCTGACAGCATTACGGCGTAACCCAATTACGTAGTGTTGGATTATTAGCTTTCATTGTGTAATCGTGTTATTTTAAACTTGCTTTTATGATTGTGTTGTTGCTCTTGTTAAGAACATTGCATTGATGTTTGTAAAAACGCAAATACCATTTCATTGATTGGTGGATTGTTATAACATCTTGTATAACTATCGTTTCTACAGTGGGAAATGAGAAATGACGTTTGGATGAAGGAAACAATGGTTGACTGGATTATCTCTCTGTCTCCATATCTCTGGTCAGCAGACATCTCTGTTAACCATTTCTGTCTCTCTCCGCCTGAGCAGAGAGAGCAGAGCATCTGTCTGTCTTTCCAACTCTTTTCATCTACTGTATATGACTGGAGCCAACCAAGAGCCCACACAGGGTGAGCTCTGGGTTGCTGGGGTCTCACAGGCTGTGTGGTATTGTTGCAGGCTCTGATTATTGTATCATCTCACGGTCGTGATAATATCTATTATGTTTCACTTGGTGATTCATCCTGAAGGTTCACCCTTCTGAGCCAGAACAGGGAGGGACTGCTTTCACGTCAACCAATCGCTAAGTAGAGAACGCGAAACTGACGTTTTCAATTCCTGCACCTTGTGTGGTTGAAATCATCTCTATTCAGTAAACCTACTGGTTTAATGACCAGTTCAGACCGCTGGGAATTATGGGGAAAACTTTTTTGCGACTTTGGAAAGTTCTCGAGAACGACACCTCATGACGCACTGACGATTCTACTTCCTTTCGGCAACTGGGGCCAGATTTTGCTAACAGGGTTGCCCAGTTGGTGACGTATTGTTTACTAGTTACGACCATGAACATAGCGGACCAGAAAGCAAAAGTTTTGACCAGTTTTACTCAATATAAAAGAATCAACCATCATATCACTTTTTTTGCCATGTCTACACTTCACAATTGATTGATGTTGTCTTATTGATTGATGTTGTCATATTTTTTGCGGCCCCCATGATCACCCACAAACACAGAACCTATGTTCCACGGCCAACAGATGGTGGCGGTAATCCTGTTGGTGTGATATATACTGCTGACAATAACTTTTAGATTCCGAACGCAGTTCACATGAATGGTCGCTCTCGGGAATACGCGTAAGCGTGTATTGTTCTGATTGTAGTGTTATCCAATTGCATTAGTGATTTTCAAATGCATACTTGGTGCCGCCCCTCGAGTTGGGCCATTTTCAATACTCATTCCCAGAGCCTACAGCTTTTTAGATTTGGGTCTGGATTTCCAGGCTAGCCCAAATGTACAATCATGGTCAATTTATCTATCACACAACTAGGTCCTACTTCCGCTTATGATGTCACAGGGCAGGGCAGATTTTAGATCCGCTTGTAATTGCTAATCACTCTCAGACTTGATGGTAAAATAGGGGGCCCTTTAAGTATTTTTTGACCCCCAAGAATGTGGGGATGCGAAAAAGGAGCAGGCTCATCAACTTCATTCTAACAAACAAAGTAATTAGTCTCCGGTCACAGCTCTGATGGCAGTGAAGAAAAAACGGTGTTAACCAAAACATTGACAGTTTCATGTATTTTGTGGATTTAAAAGTTGAGTTCACCTAGGATAAACAGACTGCAGCCGGAGATAAGGATATGCATACAGATCAACAGCATATCTTCAGAAGCACATTGCGACTCCAGAAAATATGTAAAAGTATGTAACTTGCCATTTCTGTGACCCAGAAAAGTAATAATAAAACGGAGTGTTAGGCAATGAATGAGGCTAGCTTCGTTCGGAAACCGCAGGTTTGAATCCTAAAACTGCAGTCTGTCCTCTGTAGTTTTTGCCATTTTCCTGAGCTTAGCAGCCCAAGTAACTTCCTGAAATACCTTGGGTACTGTTAGCACAAGGCTATCCAGCATTTGCATATGTTAGTGTGACGAAACAAGGGCAGGCACTGGCCCCAACAGCGCTGCACGCAGCCTCAATTCGGGCTACTGCAAAGGAGCATCATATTTTTTGCTGGAAAACTAAATCCAAACTTTAATCTGTGCAGCGCACAAAAAAAACATCTATGTGGTCATGTGTAAGCCTCCAAAAGACATAACCCCAGGAAAAACAAAATCTTTTTTTACGTGAGTCGCCGTATTCCGGTATTGCAGCACCGCGATTGAAAGGCAGAGCGAGCTGGTGCATGTAAAAATACATTATGATGCAGGCAATTAGGAGCAGACAATGGGGATAAAGGACAGGTCGGGGGGCTGCGGCCCGGAGCTGTGTGATGCCAGGGTTTGGCGTTATCCGCCCCACCAGGCACCACTTCGTTTTCCGTACACTGCTGTTGTTACAGGCCAACATTAAAATGCCATTTGTAACGGGCTTTCTATATTTGATCGGCATATTTTTTTACTTTCCCTTGATATTATAAATTTATGTAACTAGATTCATGATTCTGAATAGTAATCCGATTATTCAGAAATCCTGGTAATGATGGGCATTCCGTGAACCATGTGAACTTTTGCAGAGTTGTATGCATAAGGCCCATTATGTGTGTATACATGCTTAGCCCAAACACACACACACACAGACACACGCAGGCACACGTTCATTAACTTTCGAAACACACTCATGGAAATGTCAACACACATAAACACAAACTGACATTCATAAATGCAAAACCCACAAAACCTTGAAGGGTTACTTGAAGGGTTACTATGCAACAAAGATTAATAGAAACACCTCTAAAAAAAAAAAAACATGAAAACAAACATTCAGAAACAACCGTCCCCACAAAGACACACGAAAACACCTACCCTCCCATACACACACGCACCCACCCACCCCCTCCCACAGTGACAGGTCCTGACAGTGCCTTTCAGACAGACCTCCCAGGGTGCGCCTTACAGAGATTAGCCATTCCTTTACATCCGCAGGAGAAGTGGAGAACAGAGTCCTCTCTGTTCCTCCCCAGACAGCCTGGAGGTCGCTCTGTGTGTGTGTGTGTGTGTGTGTGTGTGTGTGTGTGTGTGTGTGTGTGTGTGTGTTAGTAACACATTATGTTTATTACCATAGTATCAAATCTGGTATTAAAATAATACAGTAATATTTTATATACTGCATGTGGTAATTATATGGTAGTGTGTGTGTGTGTGTGTGTGTGTGTGTGTGTGTGTGTGTGTGTGAGTGTGTCCCATGAATTTATATATATTAGATATAATGTATGGATATGTAAAGCCACAAGATGAATATGAAAACATAAAGCTTAACCAGGACTTGGGGAAAGTCCTGGTCAAGTCTAACCCTAACCCTTCTTTTTATGAACCCTTAAAGGGGTAGTTTGGAATTTTGGACATAGGACCTCATTTCCAAGTGAGCCAGTGTGTTATTTATCATTGGAGACCGTTTTCAACACTTTTCATTCAGTCCTTCTAGTTGCAGAAATCGCTGGTGTTAGGCTAGCGCAAGTCGACGGGAACTGCTAGCCTGCCAATAAAAACAGTTTACAAGCCAGTTTTACCCACTCCACAGTACACCCGAGGCAAACCAATTATAACACCCAACTATAGATGTAAATGTCTGTGTTGATAGAATAATGTCAGAAATAAAACTATCCTTTCATTGCAATGATGTCATTACATTTTGAGGGACTACTTTCTCTGTTCTCTTTCTTTTGTAGCAACCAATTCAATGCAGCAGAACGTAAACAGAGAGCGCACTCCAGGTAATATAAGTCTGCCGCTTCCGTAGCCTGCTTCCAACTACAGGGATTATAAACTAAATGCAATGCGATGCAAGGGTATTTTTATTTCTGACATTATTTTATCAACAGACATTTACATCGATAGTCTGGCGTTAAAATTGGTTTGCCTCAGGTGTACTGTGGAGTGGCTAAAACTGTTTTTATTGGCATGCTAGCAGTGCTAGTGCTACCAGCGATTTCTGCAACTAGAAGGACTGTATTAAACATGTCTCCAATGATAAATAACACACTGGCTCACTTGGAAATGAGGTCTGATGTCCAAAATTCCAAACTACCCCTTTAATATTTTAAGTGTTGCTTGGAGCTACCTAAACCGTTACCTAGGGTTGAATGCATTTTTTTTTTTGAAGAGAAATTCGCTGAAAGTTTCACAGAAATGATCTATGTGGATTTGGGAGTGTGTGTGGTTGATGGCTGGTTTCAGCAGCCTTACCTGGCCAGTAGCCTGAGTCAGACAGAATGGACCATAGGGCTGGGTGAGCTGTTCACCTGTTGTGCACTGACTAATCAATGCGTACAGGTTAAACAAGCCATCACCACACTCAGTGAGCACTTCATTACAGCATGTTAAACTTCCTACTCTATATCACTATACTCAACCTCTTTAACATAACCTCCCTGTATCCTGAATTCAGAGGAGGCAGGTAACAGTCACCTAGGGGGATTCATCATAGGCCTTTTGAAATAAGAAAGATAAACATGATATTTTTGAACTTATGATGTGGAAATGAATGTCAAGGTAGTAATTTTGACTTGAAAGGACTTTTTTTTTTGTATAACTCGACTCATTTTAATGAATAACTCAATAACGCTGCTTCTTTCACAAGTTCTACCTGAACTCCAGATTTGCATAAAATCAGAGGAACACAATCTAAAATTCTCTGTGGGAAACTATTCCAATGCTCACAGATTTCTGAAATCATGGGTCTAGCGCGAAAGAGTGAGAGTGAGGGATTGTGAGTTGGGCTTAAATCCACTACTCTACTACCAATACATGATTAAAGTGGGTTCCCAAAATGTTGTGACCTTCTGCATGGTTTGAGCTCTTATTCAGCGTATATTCCCTTTATTGAGCCTACAGGAATGGCCTGAATATGTAAATCAGTCGTGGTGTTCAAGATATCTAAAGGTGTTTTTATTGCTCTGATGAAAAACTGCCACCGATTAAGGTTGTTCTGCACCTTAACCAACCATTAGCATTAAATCACTGGTACTCATTTTGTAACCGTCAGCAATAGGAAATGTAGAGGAATATAGATACACATTATGAACACAGAAAATTACAACCTATTTTAACATTCATAAAAAAAAAAGTTAGTTTTGATGACCTTTCCAAAGAATTGGGGCTTATTTACACTATGTATCCTCATTTTTTAAGTCGTCCATATTAATCTCCCAGGTTGTCATAAGCGGCTTCATCATAAAGTCTATTCTTGAATCCTGAGTCGCTTATCTGATGCCGAAGGATGGAAGCCTTGTCATGTGGAGCGAGAAGCTCCAATCCCATCTCCACACCGCTTACACTCTGCTCACCTCAAACCGCACCGAGATTGTAAAAGTTTCTCTTCTTTTGCTTTATCCTGTCCTACTTTGTAAAGTTATCTATGATATTTTCCTTCAACTCAACTTCCTTCCTACATTTCATGAACCCAACAACAAACCGGAACAACTATTTCAAACATCACAACCTAAAAACAAAACGCAAAAAAATGTAGTTTGTAGTGAAGGTTGTGTTTCATCGTATCGGCGACAAAGAATCAACGCACATCTCCAGTAGAAGATGAAGGTGGAGGAACACTACATTTGCATCATATAAATTCACAGGTTATAGGACAGTGTGTGGGCAGCTTATGCAATTTTCCTTTTCATTCGTTTTAACAAATATGCCCAACCATTGTAGATTAAATTATATTTTGAAGTACCAGCCCCATTCAGTTGTGGCTCATAGCCCTGTATAGCACAAGGCCTCCGACTATGGGGAGCAATTTGATTAAAGCTCCCAATGCATGTGTTCCCGTACATTGACCTGAACGTGGGATCCTCTGCATGCATGGGTTGTATTCAATATAAATTATATTCAATATCAATAGCTCATTAAAGGTCCATTGCTTTCAAGACATGATTGAATCATAGGAGCATGTGCACTTGATGGGGGGGGGGGGGGGTCTAATTTCCTCCAAACGTTCTTGCATGGGTCATGTACAATACAATCAATATCTGATTCTCTCTGTTCCAATCACAACCATAGTTGGATGATGTGCTGCCCCCCACCTTCGAGAGAGGTTGTCTCTAACCCAAAAGGATCATTTACCCTTTAATCAATTTATGGCTCTCGGGTATCCCACCGATCAATTCTAGCACAGATCACGCTCTCACCGAAGAGTGGGATAGGAAGGTGCGATTGATTCGATTTCCAGATTGGATTTGCATTGCTTTTGGTCTATTGGACATGCATTGCCACCACTGGTGTACATCCGACAGAACCTTCATTACATAACGAACACAGCAACACACAAGGCTCACAATCAATAAGACTCAGAATCATAAATATTCTAAGGCTAGCCTATCTGGCTCAAGAATGGATTCACACTTTTTGGTTCTGGGTCCAGGTTCTGTGCTATCTCCACCCAAGTTCTGTTAATATCGATTTACATACGAAATAAATCTTTACAGGGTACGGCATATACAGGCTCCATCCGAGTGCTTTTCCACAATCACACTGCCCATCCCAAATAGCCGTTATTGGGTACTGCTCAAGCCGCCTGCTCAGATGGTGCAGTTGTCTGGAATCGTCTGGAACAGGGATTTTATGAGTGAATTAGAAGGGATTGAATCAGACTCGAGTCAAGACAGCTTGGCAGCTACACTCTTTGAACAAGACCGAATGAACCGTTCTAACAAGGATGTCTGCTAAAGGAAAGACGACAAATGGATGCAGTCAAATCACATTTGTGTAACATTGTGTTGGACTTACATAGCCTAGCTACGTACATACAAGTGGGATGAAGAATCCAATGCATTCAAATTAATATCTTATCATTAATGCATAACAGACATTGTGTATATGTTTCATGGGGCTGGCAGCACCAGCTGTCCAACATGCATGAGCTATAACAGATTGTCTCGGACTCTGAGAAACTGATGCCATTTTACAAAAGAGTATCAAACCGCAAAAGGTTCGACCCATTCACATGTATAAACTGGAGTGAAGCAACTCTGTGGAAACGGCTTGTCCGCCCATCACTAGAACACAGATGACAGAACAACACAGGACGCATTGAGTTGGTTAAGCCCAGGGACGACGGTGGGCAGAAAGCTGTTCCAGAACTGCACTTTCTTGCAGATATACTTTCCTATATTTTAAGCCTGATTATATACATATATGTATGGTACTATAATTGTCTGCAATTGTTTTATGATATCTCTGAATATTCTGTATATGATAATTTCATTTTGACCGCCTGTATCCTGGCATGTATGTGTGTGTGTGTGCGTCATCAACTGGTTGACATGCAGAACAACCCAAAGAAGGCCAGTCTAATTGGAGAGGACTCAATGCCGATTCAACTCCACATCAGCGATTGTGAGCCATAATAGCACGGCAGGTCTGTGTGTGGGTCGGTGGGTTGGTTGGGTGTGTGTGTACTCCTGTTAATGTGTATGCGTGTGCTGACGTTTATCAGCGTTTGCTATATGTGGGCATGTGCATGTGTGTGCATGCACAACACACAAAAGAGGACGGAAGAATAGGAGAGAGAGAGCGTGAGAGAGAAATTGCCGGACAGACGTGATTATGGCTACCCTCTCCCGTTTTTTGAATGATTCCATTATCTTGACATAATCCATCCAAGATCTGCTTCTTCTTGATATCCACTTGGTAGAGAGGAGAGGAGAGTGCAGGAGTCACTGGCTGCATCCCAATCACAATGCTATCTCCCCCAGTCCACTGGCCCCTCAGTGGGCACCAGTATGCACCGCAGACCCTCCAGGGGCCATCGATTGGCCCCAGCAAACCACTTTCTTCCTTTTTCCCTCTCTTCCATTTTATCGTTCTCTCATTCTCGCTCTCTAAGACCTTTTCTCTCTCCCCCTCCGTCAGTCTCTGTGATATTTAATCCATCTCTCTCTCTCTCTCAACCTCACTCTTCTGTGCTCTGTCTGGCTCTCTCACTCTCCCCATCTACTCTTCAATGAGACTCACACACACACATTTACATTCTCTTTCTCTCATATGCACATCAAATACCAACCTCTGCTCTGAGCTCTCAGTCCAACCCCCTCCCCTGCCATGCCCCATCTCCACACATAACAAGTTTCAGAATCGACGGTGGTTGGAGGAGTCATGGTGGACCACTGACTGACACACACACACACACACACACACACACACACACACACACACACACACTCAGTGTGCGTGATGTATTGAGAAGGGGTCCGGGGCTCACCAGGGCTGAGGTAATGGATTGGTCTCCCCGGCTCAGCACTGGCCAGGTGCATGGTCAGATATTGGAGGAGATTTTAATGTGGTTCTGCATGGGCCTCAGACTGCACCACGTCCACTGAGACTGACGGGGGGGGAGGAAACTGGCAGAGCAAGAAGAGTGGGGGAAGGCTGGGCGGGCTAGAGTGAGAGGTAGAGGTGAGCAGAAAAAAAACCATGAAGGAGAGTAAAATGAATAGAAGAGAACATGGGGGGGATTGGGTGAGTGAATAGTTTCAGGATGGATGCTGAAAAGAGGAAGCGACGTAACAGAGGTGATGAAGAGGAAGACGGAAGAACCGGGAAGAAAAGGTAAAATTAGAGGTTTGGAATTAGAACAGAGAGCGGAGTAGCGAGGGGAGTGAAGAGGTAATGAAATAGGTTGAAAGGCTTGGCAGGGTGAGGGGACAGACAGATGGCAGCAGAGGAACCTGGGAAAATACTGAAAGAGATGGAGAGGAAATGAGGAGAAGAGGTACAGAAAAAAAAAGGAGAGGAAGGGGCTGGCTGGGAAACAGAACGCCAAGAGAGCACTCCAACCAAAAGGTGTGGTTTGGCAAATCCAGCAGTGGATGCCAAAAATGACCCAATTTCTCTCGCCTTTGTTCCTTCTCTTTCAACAGCCCTCCTGACACCAGAGGTGTGACGCCAAGCCTGGCCCTGAGGGTCCCTTCTTTTTTTTGTTGGTTTCTGATGGAGGGTACAGTCTGTCTGAAAGCAGAAGCAGCGATATTCTGCCTGCTTCCTGGTGATACACAGGCACAGATCAGAGACTGAGATGAACGGCCTTATCGCCTTAAAATAACCAAACACCTCGGGGGCTGTGCGTGAGTGTGTGCACGTGTATGATTCACCTTATGATTTAATAACTCCCATCACCATAAATGGTGTGACTTCAGCGCTAAACACTGATCGTGAGACAAGCCTTTTGATTTCCTGCTCATTATGAGATGAGACACACACACACACACACACACACTCACACACACGTGTCATACTGTGCTGTCCCTGTTGTTTGCATGAGAGTAATATCTAGATTCTAACCGCTTTTGCAGTAGAAACATTTTTGAAAAACTCAATTAAACAATGTTTACTCTAGGCACAACATGGTTTTCATGATCTTGAACTTAAAATAGTACTTAGCATTGTGTAGAATCTTAACCTAGCAATTATTGGTGCTTGGCACTTATTTCAATGAACATCGTTACTGTACAGACAGCGATATATTTTTGTTTCTCTTTCTTCTGACAAATGTACTTATTGTAGGATGTTTGGACAAAAGCATCTGTTAAATGCTGTTTTAAAATGCAAGATTCTAGGACTCTGCATTAACCGGCATCATAAAAGACGATCGACAGGGGATGTCTGAGCCAGGCACGTGAAGCTTACCTGTGAAGTTACGGCAACAGCAACGTGAAAAATGACAAACGAATTAGGTGCCCTGTATTGGCAAGATGTTGTTGTGGTATCTTTTGCTGGAGCAGACCCGCGATAAGCCAGTCCAGTAATTCCATTCAACCCGAATGAAACTTCTCAGATGGCCTATCTCTCTGTCTACCTACCTACTCATTGTGCATTAGCAAAGTCCTTTACAATGCTAGGCAGACCTATGCCAAAGCTAGCAAGCTGGTACCATGTTTTGGGGGAATGGCTCGGAGGGAGGCCTGGAGGGAGGTGTGAGACTTTCAGTTAGATATTTAAAAGTCTAGTTTACACTGGATGGTTTCTCCAACCTACCCTAGCAATATAGATCAGTGCTTAGAATTTTGTGGCGTATAGCAGAACTGAAAGTAATATTCATTAGTATGTTTTATCAGTCTATATTGCCATGAAAAGAATAATTGCTGTGTTCACGCAGGTCTCACCTTTTAATCCAAGTGTAAAATAGTGTAGGGAAAGGCAGTCTGCCGATGAGCATTCTTTAATACATCCATGTATGGATGAAGTTCGTTTTCTCGGTTGTTTCCCTGTTTAATAACTCAAAGTAGGCTCTCAGTCTTTCTGAGAAAATTTGTATCTTAAACTAAGGTGTTGCGAAACAACTGCATACCGTCGTGTTATCCAAAGCAACCTATATTCCACTACCTGAGTGCAAGTAAACATTGGCTTGTAGCGCAGACTGCTATTGAGATGAATCATCAAGACGTGTGACAGCGATAATATGTCCATGAATGTACTGTACCACTGTGGATGCAATAAGAGGACTTTGTGTGAGAATCATATCTTTATTATACTGTCTATAATGAAGACACCCGATTGTCATTGGTTAAACTGATTAATTCTAAAGCTAAAGCTATCAAGAATCAGCTTTGGGGCAATTTAAATGATTGTGTTTTTTTTTTTGCAAAACGGAAATTGCAGCGTATGTGCACAGTCCCATTCAGCTCCATAATTTGTAATTATTGAATTAATGTGAGAAGAAATCTCCACAAATAATAACGTTAAATGAAAAAGGAAACTTTACTTGTAGGCAATGACTAATAGGTTGACATTTGCAGACTTAATAACTAAATATAATTCATAAAGCTATTAAAGAACCTCATCACTTGAAACTTGGCTATGTGATGCCGGCTAGATGATGACATCATTTTGGAAGTACCTACTGGCACCTTACACTAGGCCAGAAAAGGGAACTGTAACAGAGCCCGTCTACGGAGAGCCCTTGCACACTCTATTGAGTCCCATTGTATTGAACTGGGTTGCAGTTCCATTAGAATTCCACTGGGGGTGATCGCCTGAGTGCAGATTGAATGGGGGTCTGTGGGGCTAGATGGCTGAATGTGTCTTCTTCACCTGCTTCAAAAGTCGAAAGAATGAGTACTTATGTCCTTTTGATTTCTTGTACTTTGGGCCGCTGTTGGCCGTACATGCTAGCCTTCTGCTAATAAATGCTGATTGGTCAGGGACGGACTGGAGACTGATTATGACCAGAGACCTCTTGATGGCATCTGAAGCTGAAGCAGAATCAGAAACATTATCTTAAGGTGGACTTTCCAGAATCAGAATATTATCTTAGCCCCCCCTTTTGAATGCAACTTCCAAATTACTTGACAAAAAATGACACCCTGAGAAAAGTGGAATTTGAGGGTGAAACCCTGTTGACTCCCATTCATTCTGCTCTCACCCGTCAGCGCCCTCATGCTGACTGTAGGCATGGGGAGGGGGGGGGATTCAATTGGTTGCAACCTCATAACCAAATACTACTACGTTTTACACACTGGAACTTTTAAGTATTACAAAATTGCTCTCTCCTTCCCAATCTGTCCTAGAGTCTTTTCTCACTCAGTCTGCTCCCCAGGGATTGCACTGGAACTTTTCTGTACGCAGATCAAGAGAATTAGAACATATTTTTTATTTGGTCATTTTCGTTTTAAATTCTTTAAAACACAAAATGAAAAATACGTTGTAATTCTCTTGATCTTTTTTAACTTCTGGTTTTGCCTTTGGATATGCAATAAGATTTCTACACCTCATTTAGTGTCTTACATGATGTGGAGATGAGGTGTCTCTAACCATCTCCTATTTTCCTCTCTGTTCATTGATATTCACATATAGAGGTAAACATTAAACACACAAACTTTGCGGTATCCATCTGTGGCTGTGTTTTAATGTGCATGCAAGCATATCGCTGTATTTTTGTGTCAAAGCTGTGGTCAGAACAGAACCGACAGGCATGCCAGGCAAGGGATGACACTTACTAACTTACACACACACACACACACACACACACACACACACACACACACACACACACACACACACACACACACACACACA
>JAOPUD010000145.1:2339659-2360552 GCA_027122715.1 Trisopterus minutus | reverse complement strand
TCTCTCTCTCTCTCTCTCTCGCTCTCTCTCTCTCTCTCTCTCTCTCTCTCTCTCTCTCTCTCTCTCTCTCTCTCTCAGCAGATTATCAGTGTTCCCACAGGGGGGTAAACACCCTGCTGGCTACTGTACAATAGACTGAATTTGATACAGTATGGAAAAGGGTTTGGCCTGCACTTATGAATCCTATATACCAAAGAAATAAAGATTACCACACAGATGTACTCTTGTGTAGACCTTCACAGACCGTACACATATATTATATTCCCTAGAAAACATTTACAATTTAAAGACCTGTCCGTTTTTTTGTTTTTTGGGGCATATCACCAGTATTGTTATTGAACACTGTTAGTATCTAATATCAGCATAAAGGGGAACATAAAATAGGAATAGAAAATGCATAATTTTTTGTTGAAATAAATCAGACAAGCAATTATTTATTACCATTTTCCGCGCCTTTCATGCTAATGCACAAGGGCATGCAAGAGGCCACATTTGTGACAAAGTAATAACAAACACATTCCACAGTTGATTGCTATTTTTGTAGACGCTTTTATGGAAAGTGACTTGACAGTGATTTGAAATGCAAGTCATTAGGGAGCAAGTGAGGCATCTCAAGCAGCTTGCTTGAGGATGTCTACAGGTACACTGCGGACATTGTGAATATATAGCCACTACAAAATAACATAACCAGTTCACAATCCTGCCTACAATATAATTAGGTAGGTAGTGTTAGGTAGGTAGTGTTAATGTACATGTTGACTCCCATCCTAGATAAGTTGAAGCCTTCTCACATTGCAGGCAAACACATAGTATATGTGCTGATAACTAATCTGCGAGTCACAAAAGCCTCCAGCTTTATCAACCGTTTTACCAAGTAACGTGAAAACTACTAATCTGTTATGTCACTAAGGCCTATATTGATCAATGGTGTCACCAATTCCTGTCCCTACTAATCTGTGATGTCCCTCACCAATTCCTTTCTGAACTGTGTGTGTGTGTGTGTTGCTATGTTGTTCTGCCTAGCGCTTTACTGCTGTATTGTTTTCAAATGACTTGGGTGAATCTTAATTTCAATACTGTACATTTTGAATAGGTTCAAATATTCTTTGACATCCCATCACTTCACTTCATCACGCTCATCCAACAGCCAGGTTGTTTGTCATTGTGCCTAATGAGACCCTTACTTCCTATTTCATCAACCGTTGCTGTACGCCCACTGACTCGCCTGCTATTTTTTGGGTCCTTCACTTGACAAAAGCCACGTTAATGAGCCCGGATGCTGCCCACCCGCACTTAAGAACAACTCTTTCTGTGGCTTCATTACTTCATGCCTCTGGGGCAGCTTTCATTTGAGCAAACTGGATGGGCGTCATCGACTGCAACACAAAGCAAGAAAAATGATAAACGTGTTTCCTCCTCTCTAACGCAAGGTCCTGTGCCGTACGAAAAGGGACGCCTCGGGAGTGGAGCGGATGTGGAGATGAATATGGACACGGGGAAAGAGAAGGAGCGGGTGGAACTAGGGAGTTCATTCGGTCGGCATGGCGGCCTCCAAAAAAACTGACCTTTAACGCTCAAACATTTCAAGTAACATTTCATGGCAATGACCCTCAGGATGGAATATCTCGTGTGTGTGCTCCCACTCCTTCTCCACCCCTGCTATCGCTCTCCTGTTTACTTTAATCTCATTTCCCTTTGGGTTTCCTCACCTTTTCTTTCGCTGTTATCTTATTCCGGTCTTGCATTATTCTATTATTACTTTGTAATGGCTGGGCAGTAGCCACGAGGTAGAGCGGGTAGACTGGTTACCGGCAGGTTGCTAGTTTGATCCCCGGCTCCTCCTCGCTGAGTATCAGAGTGTCCCTGAACAATCGATACTCAGACGCCTCACCCTGACTGCTCCTGATGAGCTGGCTGTCGCCCTGTGTGGTTGACTCTGCCGTCAGTGTGTGAATGGATGGGTGTAAAAAAAATCCTCTAAATGTAAATGTAGTCTATCTTACCTTTTGGTTTTTTGTCTTTTACTTTCCTGTGCGGCACATTCTGGAAGGTGCCACACAGTAGAGGGAACCACGTGTCCTCTTCCTGTGATCCTGCCACTAATCAGGTGCTAAGCAACAGCACCCACCCCCCACCCATGTCCTCTCCTCCCGCGCCACCCATCCTCGTCTAAGACGCGGGCGGTGGCGTTTATTTTGTTGTTCTTTTTTTTTTTTTGGGCCCTGCTAGTGTTAATTATGTAACCCAATTATACCATCACAGGGCTGACGCAGGGAGCCTAAATTAAAAGTGATTGGCTTCATTACAGTCGCCCGGGTGCTGTGCGAGACGCATTCAGGGAGGCCTATTTAAAGCTACTTCCCCCGGTGGAAAACATTCATTACGTTGGGGGGGGGTGGGGGGATTTTTTTTTTCTTTCCTTCTTCGTCTTCTCCTCCTCATTTTACATATTTTTGCTCCATCCGAGGGGAATGTCATTATATTAGATTGTGTGAACTGTTACCGCATAGACGGCAAATATATTCAGCACCCCAAATTGAATTTTCACTCATTTCCATTTGGATGCCAACAGAAGGTTGGATAAACCTGCAAGGCACAGTCCTACGAGCTGGTCCGGGCCTACGGTCATGTTCACTGCATTCCTGTTGTGGTGCTGGTTGTTTTGGAGCCTGACCCCGGGCACATTATGACTTGCTAAAAGGCAGCTGTCTATTTTCTTGTTTCACAACAGAACATTTATTTTCCCTCCCTTCCTGCCTATCTGTTGGGTTACACTCATGATATACATACTGTGCTCTCTCTCCTTGATTGTTGTGCAAGTGAGAGTAGTTTCATGTGTATCTCAGTTCAGTATATCTCTTGATCGCAGTCACAAAAGACAAAACAACCAGTAAATGAAAACCCTAAAGTGTGCAAAAAAATATTCCCAAACTCTTGATGGAAAATTATAAATGTTTGAAAAATCGTTTGGCAGATGGGCAAAAAAAGCGCAGCAGAAGATATGTTCAATAGTATATCATAATTGAAAATGGTTTTGACAATTCACATCAGCTCTCTTTGTCTTCCTTCCTGTTTGTGTTTCTCTTACACACAAACAACCCTGTGAGTGTAAACCAAATCCAAACTTTACTGTAGCTGTACGTTGTAGTATGTTGACTGTATTGTGGCAAAGAATCAAAGATACACTCACTCAATCACTCAAGACAAAAACAACATTCATTTTTTATTGAATTTGAATTGTGTTTAACCTAAAATAAACATGGGCCTGATTTGACAGTTGGATTGACAACGCTCCCTCTATATCTGGCACCACACAAACACAGAATATTCAATCTTTTTCTGGGGCTGGATTTTTGAAACAGAGCAGCCTTCAGCAGAGCTCATGCCTGCCAGTCAATTCAAGCGACTGTATTGAAAGTAGGTCAAGACATGTCGAAAGTTCAAATGCGGTATAGGCCTCGGCTTCTTTCCAGTCTGGCTTGTTATCCTCCATGTGACTACAAAGGCCAACAATACACTGGCTTCCTGTCTGGAAGCGAGGGGATTTGTACACCAATCTGACACAAGCAGAGACTTTTTGCAACTCTGAACTTTAAGGCTTTCTTACTCACATATGTGCTACATTACATCACTTGTTTGTGATAGCCTTTATCCTAACTTCCACAATTGTACCTCACTTAGGACAGAGATGCCAACGTGCAATTGAAGCAGGATGAGCTGTCAGCTTCTGCGTTGCCATGGTTTTCCTATGGAGATCAGCCTTGAAGCCCAAACTAGCATTTGACACTACTCTTTGCGTAACAGACAGCTCAGATTCTCAGGCAATTTCAACTTTGACCCTGGCCGACGCTAACCTCATCCAATCAGATGACAGCTTTGTTTGATGTTCTAAAACCAACAGAATCTAAACAGCATTGGTAAGCCTAAATGTGTGTTGAAGAAGTTTGAAGTGCTGAACTCCCCTTGGTTGGCTGGCGCTGGGAATACCGCCAGCCCACAGACCAGCTACCACAGAGACTATTGCACATTGTGCTGGAACCCAAGTCATTCAAAGGATTATGCAATGGTGCATGGCTCTCTCATGATGACTCCTTGAAGCCAGTGTTGTTCTCATGAGTGCCCTGCGCAAAACAAATCCGGAACTTTTTCTACCATTTGTGTTTCTTCTGAGAGGGGCTGTGAATAGTGAAACAGATGAGTTGAACTGTAAGTAAAATAACCAAATTAAACTTGCATATATTAATTATACCCTGTTGTGACGTCCCCTAACCATCCAACTTGTTAATAATACAGATAAAACCATGCTCAATGCTGCCCAGCCAATAAGTTGGTTAATGGTTAATAATTGGTTCCACTGCGAATAAAAGTCATGCTCTGTGCTTTATGTCAACCTGTATTTGCGACGGTATCTTGGTTCAGTCCAAAAGGTTAGTCAAGTGGATAGAAGTATATATGTCGCTATGTTAACAGTACTTATGGTAATCAATGGATGCAGAGTCCACACAACAAGGTTTCAGCCTCATCAGGCGTGTGTTCTTGTGACTAAACGTAGTTTGGAGACCAGCAAGACACACTGACATGTTGAGTGAAAGCCACAACGACTACAGGATCCCCCATTACAAGACGAACAATGGGGCCATAAGAACCCATCACCCACTGTGCAGTATGTTATTTGGATCTGGACAAAATCTGATCATTGAAAGGTGGGTTCTGCTCATTTGTTCCTGTTAATGTTTTTCCCAGAGCAATATCCCCCAGAGTATAGGAGGCCTCCCAGGGCCACAGGGTGCTCGTCAGACGTCACTGACAGATCTCCAAGTCTGTCTCAGGGTGGTTCTGTGTTTGCTCAAACTTTTGAAAAATGTGAGGGAACATTGCTCAAAGTTGCTCTTTTACTTTTTTTCCACACATCTCTGAGGCTCTCCGTGTTTGGAATAAATGGAATTATACAGACCCCCCTGGAACGTCCAAATCAGCCCCCCCCCTGTGGGACCTCCAAATGAGTGGCTCTGCCTTTGATCAAGGGCCGTCTCTTCCTGGCTAGACCCGCTGAGAGAAGGCAGAGGTGGTGGAGGAGGAGGAGGAAGGACTTAATGTGGAGGAGGAAGCCAAAGAGACAGAACATGGGGGCGAAGCAAAGGAGGAGGAGGCTGGCAGATAGGAGGGGGGGTGGCAGGGGAGGGGTCGTAAAAGAAGCCTTCAGCCTGGTGTGAAGTCAGATGGTCACACATGCTGTGTATCTGGAATTAACAACCAGAGGGTGCTATTAATATACCCCAACCAAACATGATGCCAGCATAGGGCCACCAGCCGCCTCCGGCCAAGTTTGGCACCTTGAATTGTGGCGTGTATATGAATTAGCATTTATTTGCATACCTTGAACCAAAAACAATGGAGTTCAGCTTCTCTTCGGGGGGGCATGTACTTCTTCTTGTTTTTTTCCTTGTCAATGTGGGTTTCGTTTGATACGTTTTGGAGATGAGAAACCCCATGACTAACCCTATTCCATGCACATCAAAAGGCAGTCTCTCTCTACACGTATCACATCACTCATTCAATTACATTCACTCACAGAAGGCCTCCTATTTTTTACACTTAAAAGAATGTACGACCCTTCTCGCCGCACCTCTCACATCACACACCCTTTTGCCTCATGTTGCTCTTTCCTTGCTCAAAATCCTTCCATTATATTTCAAAGTTTTCTTTTTCTTTTTCTCATACCTCACCCAGCACCCCGTACCATCACCACCAACTCCCCAGCACCACCCCTCTTATATCCACAGCCCGCGCACACAGCATGCTCACAGGCACATGTGTGGTGTGAAGCAACACTGCCCCCTAGAGAGCCCCAGAATAGTCCATTGTGGGGTAGCAGTACAAGCTCTCTCTGGGCAGATGTGGACACCCATAGTGGATGGGGTTGATCTCCAAACACAATATGAAGTTTATTTGAAAGGTTGTATTATTTAGTATTATTTTATTATTGCATTATTGGTTACTTTATCAAACAGGAAAATAACAAAAAAGCCTGTACAAAATAGTGAGAGCTTCCATCACGTTCTTAATGGAAGAAACATGGCATGCATCTGTTTGTCAGTGTGTCAGTGTCCTATTTTTCCTGTAGTCACACGCAGCAACATGAAACAACAGGGAGACTGAGGGAAGGTTGAAAGCAGGACCCAGTCACACTGGCTAAGCTGCTGATGGATCTCCGACGGGCAACGTTATACACTCCTCGGCTCTCTGTTTGTCAGCTGAAGTAGGTTTAATTACAGTTACGGACTAGAATGATAGAAAAGGTTCATCAGATTCTGGCAGATCTTGTGTATCTTACTTTGACTACTTGTTGATTGTGTATGGTTTTCTGAAAGTACTGAAATGTAATTTCTTGTGTCAGATATTCTTTTGAAGTTTAATGTTTGGGGCATGGCTGATTTCAACGGCCCCAATCAATTTCTAGTGTAGTACAAATAAACTTTTCTCAACAATTTGAATATTGTTTCTGCTGATACCTATGCTGATACTTAATTAATTGATGTGTGATAATCGGTCATGTATACCTATAGATATCATGTGTAGCCTGTTCATGAGATTCATTGGCTATAATAACTATAAAGTGATGTATTTAAGTTTCACTAGAAGAAAACCTCTTCAATAAGTCTGTTTTGCAGCATTGCCAGACCCACAACGAGGGAGAAAGTGAGCATGCCGCTAATGGTGGCAGCGGGGAATGATGTTCTTATTCGCATTCATAATTTGTTGTCCCATTGTTTTCTCATTAACATATAAAAAAGGGAACAAGTGGTTGCCATGGACACTCTGATCTGTTGCTCACCTTGGGTCCGTGATTCGATTGCAATTATTTTTTGGCATGCATTTCTGTACACAAGCTAGTGCGGTGAGACCACATCGTAGACTCTTATAGAAGACAACATGAAATGCCTGATTAAATGTTCAAATAAAATGTAATATTAAAAGCACTAGATATTTAGTTTATATTATTAAATATTATTTGTTGGCATTTTATAAACTTTTTACACAATATTATTGTTTGCAAAAAAAATCATAAAAAAGAGAATAATATTTCTGCAACAGTGCAGCGGAATCCCAAGCATCAGTATTTCCATTACAGCCGCATCAGAATGACTATTTAACAGCCTCCTCCCTCGACGCGGGGCATTACCGTCTCCTTCAGCAGAACCGCTAAGTCATTGGTATTCAGTATTCAGGGTCAGATGAGACACACACAGGGCTACAGGTAGCTCACACCTCTGCTCCCTGGTTTCTCACCCTGGTCACGGACATTACCACCAGCTATTCACCAGACCCCCACATTAGCATAATATTCACCATTACCTGCTACAGTAAAAAAATATCATACCTCGACCTCCTCTGCTTCCATTCCAATGCCTATGTATGTGGGTAAATGTTATGTTTGTTGATGAGTTCAATCTTTTTTTTACCATGCTGCAAATATCCACGTTGTTTTTACGTTCTTGGAATGGACGGCAATTACCCTAGCCGGTCTTGATTTGACGTCCACAGAGACCCAGCTTGCATTTGCTGGCTCACATGTGTTTGCTTGTAAATAGTGATCAGATTGAGTTACAGTTAGTCAAAATGTTTCTAACTTCCTGTACCCTCTTGGTAGACCAATCATGCAATCATGAGCAACACGACTTTACTTAGTACTGTGGTGCCAGAAACGTTGCTACTAATTAACGTCACAAGACCAGTGTTCCCAGATCAGATTGGAGAGTTTCCAGCCCAAACCCAATCTAAAACCCACCCAAATCAATACAATTCCTACATCAAAGCCCAAATCATAACCTTGCCAGAAAACTGTGTACAATTGTAAACTATTAGGCTTTGTACACAAAATTAAACGCATCATATGAATAAGCTTTGTGTCTGCATCAAATAAGTAAGGGATAATGTATAGAACGCCGGTCATTATTGGGAAAATAATCCTGACAGGGCGTACAGGGCACAGACGCTAAGCGGAGGTGTCTTGCGTCGCCCTGGAGGGGATTATTTTTAATAATGACCGGCGACGTTCTATACATTATCCCGCTTATAACACGGCTATTTGCCAAAACGTGTCTTTTAAAAATGTATTTGTTACCAGCAGGGTTCGAGTTACGTGGGAGCCAATGGGAGTTGAGCTCCCATAAGTGGCTCCCTGAGCTCCCATGAAAGCAGTAAAATCATCCATCTGTGGGGGCTCTAATACATAGGCCTTTTTACACTGCCAAGCCGGTTCTGTCGTGGCTTGGCACACCCAGCAATTTCACTGTCTTGCCTGTGTAAAACCGAGGCGGTAAAATCCCCTGTTCGTCACGGAGCAGGTTTTCTTGTTTCACTGGAGAAGGCGGGGCTACACACAGAGAGTAGACCTCTTTAGGATAATTGACACACTATGAATGTTTTTATTTTTTTATGATTCAAGAGACTCGCATGCATGCAAGAATGAGTTCACGTCTCAGTGTAGATTACAAACGGGATTAACTATTTACAAGTGCAAAAACGCCAACATTTTCTGTATTTTGCTGACCACTTGTTTTTGTATCCCGACAAAAGCCTCGTAAGGAAGCCTCTGCATCTTTCACACCATCTTTCCCCGTCTTTGTTTAATGCGACTGCATCACCTTCTCTCACATGATCAGCAGCTCACAGATTTCACTGTCTTATCTGGTTATCACTGGTTGCCACTTGCTTGCTACGTCCTATATAATCCAGATAACCCAACAGACACACACATGCACACACACACGCACACACAACCAGATCTCTATTCAGCGCATGCATTTGAGGAAAATAGTGAAATGGCAATTTTAAAAACAACAATAGTAAGCTATACAAGTAATGCATTAGACTTCAATAGAATAATTGTTTGTACATGACTTTGTTTTACTCTTCATAATGGTAAGATGATTGCATTTACTTTTTTTTGAAGGCTTTCATGTTGTGTGGTGTGCACCATCATACCTTCAAGATGGTCAAAATAAGTAGTTTTCTGATTTGTGTGTGTGTGTATGAGTGTGTGTTGGAGTCGGAACAAAGAGGCTGTGTCCCAATTCAGGGGCTGCATCCTTCGAAGGATGCGGCCTACGAAGGTGTGGCCTTCGTAGACCGTGGAGGCCACACCGAAGGCCCAACGAGCGTTGTCAAATGAGACGGTCTAGCCTACCGAGTATTTCCGGAATGCATAACAAGCTGTTAACGCCCTTGCGTGAGCACACACCACTCCTATTGCCTAGCTGCGGATCAAACCGGACAACGGAGGAGAAATATAGAGCCAGAAATCATAATTGTATTTGTTATGTTTTATTTTGTGGGAGTGGAAGAAGATTCAGCGCTGGAGAGGGTGGGTAAAGAGGAAGAGAGGACGTTGGCTTAACGTTAATTTGTTTCTTAGAATCTTGGGATACGTTGGGCCGTGAAGGTTCCACCCGCTGGATCCTTCAAATCCGGGAAAAGAAGGCTGCATATCTCGGCCACATTTAAAGGAGCCTTCGAAATGGGACATGACGTCCTTCTCTCTTTCTCTCACTCGCACGTGCATGCACACCGGGTAGGCTATTATATATTCATATCTACCACTAACATTTTTTAAACCCCCACAAAGCTCAGATTATAACTCGAACACTGGTTACCAGCATTCATAGTGTTGATCAGCAGAGAAATTGTCTGCCAAAGACGTTGACATCGCTTAGCAACCGAGTACACTGGGGTTGATAAGTTACTGGACTACTTGCGGAGTGATACGAGAGACGTGAAAAAATCCACTTTCCTTGACAGCGGTTATTATATAGGCGGGTAAATATATGAAAAAAAGGCACCTTACCCTAAAAAAATTGCAACAAAGGGTTTCACAACTGTTTTTTGTAGTATTTGGTGTCCTGAATAACATACTAAAAGTCTACCAAAATCTGACCACTCGAAAGTTGTTATTTTCAAGATGGCGTCCAAGATGGCCGAAAATCATTTAAATAGCCTAACTCCTTCATTATTTATCCTAGACAAGTACTTTTTGTGTCTAACCCTATGTTTTTGGGGCCTAGAAATCCATTGGACTTTTGTATTTGTACTAAATGTCCGTATTGTATTTTTATTTTTCTTTTTACTGTGGGGGAAGGCTTCAAGATATCCTCAAAAAACAACACAACTAATAGTCACAATTTTCAGTACTTGAGGTGGGGTGTACACCTCATTCACTTCTTGGGAAAAAACATTTTCTCGCAGTATGAACCAATCACTGCTCCCCTACCCACCCCATGAGAGCAACATAACTCCTCCCCCACATGCACATGAACTTTTCTTTTTGTCACAGACAGGCACAGTGTCATGTTGTAGATTTTTTAGAACACAATGCTAACAGTGTCAGTGTGCTTGCAGGGGTTGACAGTCATTGTAGCTAGTGGAAAAGCATAATGGTAGCCTGACCATGAGTGCTGGAGAGACTTGCAAAATCTTCCATGAAGAATTAAAAGATGCTTCTGCTGTGGTTGAAGTCCGTCAGAAGGGAGCTGATGGAATAAATAGTGCAAGTGTGCAAAGAGGGGATGACATAGTCATTTCAGCTGGTGAAAAAATACACATAAAATGTCGAAAGCAGTACATACATCCCAAAAACATTCAATTCCAACAAAAAACTAAAGTTGAGCTGCCAAAGAGAAGTGCCAGAGAAGCAACTAGTCCTTTCAACAGCCAAACTGACTGTCTATTCTGTGGAGCTACAGTGTCAGTGATACATTGGAGTGCAGACTATAGCTATGTAAAGACAGATGCATTTGTGAAGTCTGTTCTTGAGTCTTGAGACAATCGCTCAGATGGGCCTTCACTGTGATCTACATGCTGCGGACAGTATTTACCATCAGATATGTGTTAATTTCCGTACTGGGAAACCACTACCACTACAGTTCTAGAATGTCCCAGAGGCAAAGCGTAGAAAGTCTGGCCGGCCCAAAAACGAAGATCAGGAGCAGGCATTCATGAAGGTTTGCTCTTACCTTGAGAATAATGACGAGGAACAGTTGAGTTACACATTTGTACGATAAAATGAAGGAATTTGTGACAAATACTGATTCCAAACCATTTGGAAAGTCCTACCTCAAGTCAAAGCTAAAAGAAAAGTAACGGGAGAGTGTACATTTTGCTGAAACGGAAGGCCTCCAAGACAATGAAGGAAAAGACATCACAGATACTGAGATCTTATTTCAATGCCCAAGCAAAGGACGAGGAATCACAGAAACAAGTGATCATTGAAACAGCAGCACGATTGATTAAAAGTGATATCAAGTCCAATGTCCCATCCCTTACCAATGAATATCCAAGTGCAAAGTCGCTTGAGCTTGATTATGCCCTTTCATTTGTTCCTGGAACTTTGCGGACATTGTTAAATTGTCTTTTTGTAGGTAAGGAGACAAACCAAAAGGTTGCAGCAATTGGTCAGGCAATTGTCCAAGCAGTCCGGCCACGTGCCGTTGTAGCACCCTTACAACTTGGTCTGGCAGTGCAGGTACACCATTTGTATCGGTCACGATTCCTTGTGGACACCCTTCATGGGATGGGATTTAGTACATCGTATAATGAAGTCTTGCGTTTTGAAAAGAATGCAGCTTCAATTGCCCCTGATAAGTTAGCGGATGACATAGATTTGCTGGACATAGCACTTCTTTTTGCCGATGACAACAGTTGACCACAATATTCTTACCATTGATGGCAGGGGGACCCTCCACGTAATGGGTATTGTAGCAGCACTGATACTAGGGCGAAAGAAGGATTGTGTCATTCCAAGGAGACAAATTACTAACATGGATTTTTCAAAAACCTCCCAGCATTAGGCAACTGTGATAGGACAGTCGATGTACTGTGGGAGCTCTCACTCAACTTCAAACAAGAAACCCCTGGGTGGCAGGGAATGATGCATATTATTCACCAAGGACAAGAACACCCAGGCCAATCATCTGCTGTGTTCTTGCCTATGATGGACTTGTACTCTGGGGACAAGACATGCATTTTATCTACGCTAAATTTAATTTGTGATCTTGCCATCAAACACCATGTACCACCTATTATCACATTCGATCAGCCACTGTACTGGAAAGCTGCAGAGCTCATCATGGATGCACCAGAGAGTAGCCAGCTTAAAAGCATTGTGTTGATGCTTGGATGTTTCCACACATTCATGAACCTACTTGGTGCAATTGGAACACTGATGGAAGGTTCAGGACTCAGAAACATCATGGAAGTTGCCTATGGCTCAAATGCAGTCCAACATATGATGTCTGGAAAATCAGTACAACGAGCTTTCCGTGGACATCTGCTGATGGACAGATGTATTAATGACCTAGTAGTGTCGGATCTGCTGGAAGATAACCCACAGTCACTGATTGATGAGGCAGAAGAAATGTACTCGTCCTTAGTAGCAAAAGAGACAACTTTGGAGATTGCAGGAGCATCGGACATGTTGACACAAATCAAAGAAAAAATTGACAATGAGAAGGCAGAACTCAGCACAAGGTCAAAAACCAGTCGGCTGTGGCTGAACTATCAAAAGATGCTACAGACGGCAAGAGCGCTGATCAAAGCAGATCGCACAGGAAATTGGAAGATGCACTTGCGTGCAGTGATGGACTGCCTGCCAGTATTTGCTGCTGCTGGGCACTACAACTACCTAAAATCTGCTTTTTACTACGTCCAAGAAATGTGCCAACTCGAAACAAGACACCCTGATGTCTATGTCAAATTTTCCAGGGGATTCCATGTGATACGCCGTAGCAACGACTTCTGGGCAGGCCTTAGCTCTGACCTAGTCATTGAGCAGACCTTGATGCGGTCGTTGAAGAGTAGTGGAGGCTTGACTCATGGAAGTGGAATGACAGAAGAAATGTGTGCGTTGTGGACAATGTCCACACCCATAACATCCGAGTACAACAACGCCACGCAGGAATTCAGTGATCTTATCTATGTGACCAGTGAGCAACACCGAGAATCAACAGCTTCCAGGATGGAACGAGATCACGCTGACCTGGGAAAGATCAAAGACAAACTTAGCACTTTCAAACCATTCTCTCTAGACCCATCTCTGAGAAACATTGTGACTGGTGTAGTCGCCAAAGAAGACGTGAATGTTCATGAGTTTCAGACCGTTGGGAATGAGATCATTGAGAAAATGGTTGAAAAACCCATTTTTGGGATCTCATTTAAATGGAAAGACCGGGCAAAAACCCTTGCAGATGAATCTAGCATCAAAGTTGACAAAGATCGAGCCATTGATCCTGCTCTTTTGTTCCAGCGATTTCTTGTGTCCAAAACCGGAGAACTTTCACTAGATGTAATGACCTATGAGCTCAGCACATTCCCCGCAGCCCTGTTTGGAGCCAAAAACATGTTCCGGAAAGCTGACAAACCCCAACTAGCACAAGCAGTGTCTGAACTGTCAAGCAAGGAATCAAGCAAAACTATACTGGATTTATCCTACCAACTGAACAGTATGTCCTTGATGGTGGCTCCCTGATTCATCGTTTGCCATGGAAAAGGGGTGACAGTTATGGTGCCATTGCACAGTCCTATGCTGACTTTACCATAAAGCATTATGGTAAAGCAGCTGTAGTGTTTGATGGTTATAGTGACAGTGCTTCCATCAAAGACAATACTCACCAGCGACGTGGGCAAAACACCCACCCAGTTATTAACTTCACTGCACAAACTGAGTTTGTGGGAAGAAAGGATGACTTTCTCTCCGTATCTGTTAACAAACAAGGGCTTATTAAGCTTGTGACTGAGGAACTGGAGAAGAAGGGCTGCACTGTTATAAATGCACCAGGGGATGCTGATGTAGACATTGTCAAGGTTGCGATCAGGGCGTCACAACATCAGCCAACAACTTTGATAGGGGAAGATACCGACTTGCTCATTCTTCTTCTCTACTATGCTGAGACGAACAATAGAGGCCACTATTTTCGTTCAGACAAATCCAAAGTGCCTAAAGTGTATGATATCAGCAAGATGAAACAAGTCCTGGGTAGAGACTTGTGTTCTCAGTTACTGTTTATTCATGCTTTCACAGGATGTGACACAACTTCACGCATTTTTCGGTGTGGGCAAAAAGTCAGCGTTCCAGAAACTTGTGAAGGGTGAATCAACCGTCCAGACCTGTGCGAGTGGGTTTCTGCTCCCTAATCAAGCAAAGAATGTCATAGAGGACCTTGGGAGATGGCAGTTATGTTTGGTGGCAAGAATACAGATTAACTTGCATCTTTGCACTACAAACTTCTTAGCAAGAAAATTGTGTCTGCCACATCATTTGTTAGCCCAGAACATCTTCCTCCTACAGAGCATTCAACTAAATATCACTGCCAATGAGTTTATTACCAGATCATGGTATGGACCGAAATGGAGAGTGACGTGAATCCATTGGATTGGGGATGAAAATTGGAGGACAATCACTTTGTGCCAATTATGACCAACAAAACTGCGGCCCCAGAAAGCCTCCTGCATACGGTCCTTTGTAATTGCACAACTGCCTGCCGAACACAACGGTGTAGTTGCAGACGATACGGACTGCCATGCATGCCTGCTTGTGGACCATGCCAAGTAGAAAATTGTGAGAATCAGCATGATCAACCTTCATGGGAGGAAGAGTGTGACAACTAATTGTAAATCTCGTGCAGATCAAAGAAAAAAATATATATAAATAAAAAATAGGGGTTAGCGGTACTGAGCCTTCACGTGGTGGCCCTGTTTTGACTAATTTCACAGTACCACACAGTAATAAAACATTCATGCATAACATAAATTGCTTCAACATAATTTTAAGTACTGTATAAGTAAAATCACCAATGCTGGACAAATTATGGCATGTTGAAAAAGGACAAATGTCCATTTATATTATGTTATTAACATAAATAACCCTTTTTAATACATTGTTGTAGAGGTAATCACTTCACTATTCTTTATGTAAGCTAATTGGATTCCTAGATAACCAAAACATAGGGTTAGACACCAAAATTACTTGTCTAGGATGAATATTCGAGGAGTAATGATCTTTTAAAGAACTTGCGGCGGCCATCTTGAAAATAACACCTTTCGAGTGGTCAGATTTTGGTAGACTTTTAGTATGTTATTCAGGACACCCAATACTACAACAAACAGTTGAGAAACCTTTTGTTGCAATTTCTTTTTTTTTTTATTATTATTATTATTTTTTTTTTTAACACCCCAAAACCTCCCTCCCCCCTCCCCAATGGTGAACATACACACTACCCCAGATGACAAACAGTGACCTAAGTACAGAGCACAAACAAAGCAAAAAAAAAAAGAAACAAAGTACAAGAGGGCATGTTAGTTATTATATAATAATAAAAGATAAAAGAATAAAGTCAAAATAAAAAAATAAAAAAATAAGAAATAATAATAACAGTGATTATTATAGTAAATTAAAGGAAGGCTGGATGAGAAAGGTCCTAAGCTACAAGTCTGCCGAGAGATTTTTCAATTTGTCGAAGTGTTGTATAATTGGACCCCAAGTAGAACCAAATTTGTCAGGTTGACCCCGAAGCGAAAACTTAATTTTTTCTAATTTTAAAAAGAACATAAGATCCTTCACCCACACAGTACAACTTGGGGATTGGGGTGATTTCCAGTCCATCAGAATTCTCCTACGAGCTAGGAGGGTTTAGAAAGCAATAGCATTTTTATGTTTATTGTTTAAGTTTGGATCTTTATCAGAGTCTGTACCAAATATACACATAGAGGCATTGGGTTGAAGGTTTAGGTTCAAGGAATCGGAAAGGAATTTAAATATGCCATTCCAGTAGTCTACCAACTGTGGGCAGGACCAAAACATGTGCGTAAGATCTGCAGGTGAATTATGACATCGATTGCAGCTATCTTGTACATTTGGGTAAATCTTTGAGAGTTTGGAATTACAGTAGTGTAAGCGATGCAGTACCTCAAACTGTATTATGCTTAAGCGTGAGCATGATGAACTCTTATTCACTCTGGTTAAAGCTTGATACCAAAACTATTCTGATAGACTCACTCCCAACTCTTTTTCCCAATCTCCCTTAATCTTGACAATATTAGTCTCAGCAGCTGAGTTAATAATCTGATATATTCTGGATATACAACCTTTAAGCTTTGGTGGTTAATCCAAGATTGTTTCATATAATGATTCCTGGGGTAAGTTAGGAAAGCTAGGGTTTAGAGATTTGGCAAATTGCCGTACCTGGAAATAACGGAACAGATGGTTTCGAGGGATATTATATTTCACAAATACATCTCCGGAGCTTCCAAAAACCCCACCTATATATAATTGACCAATGTTAATAATGCCGTTTTCAAGCCATAAATTGAATGCATGATCCAGTCTAGAGGGAAGAAAGAGGTGACTATTATGAATAGGAGTTAGACTAGACGCAGCTGAGAGGTTAAATCTTTTGCGGAACTGGGTTAAGATTTTCAATGTTGTAATTACTATAGGGCTGGATGAGTATTGTCTTGGGGAAAGGGGGAGACTAGAGGTCATCAACGATACAAGGGAGAAGAGGGGCACGAATTAGCCTCAATTCGACACCAGTTAATTTGAGGGAATTTAATCCAGTACATTATTTTCTGTATATTTGCAGCCCAGTAGTAAAATCAAAAATTGGGAAGAGAGAGACCTCCTTGAGTGCGATGTCTCTGCAACATCACTTTATTTATCCTCCGTAGTTCATTGCCCCATAAAAAGCCTGTAATGAGCTTATCTAAAGTAGTAAAAAAGAGTTTAGGCAAGAAGAGTGGCAGACATTGGAACAAATACAAAAAGCGTGGTAGAATGTTCATCTTAATAGCGTTAACCCTGCCTGCTAGTGAGAAATATATAGTTTTCCATCTGTCAAAGTCTCCCTTAATCTTAGTCAATAATGGAGAAAAATTCCTATCATACAAATGTTCATATTTCCGAGTGATATAAATACCCAGGTATTTAAATTCAGAATTACATTTATGAAATGGCAGTTGCATTTCTGGAGTTTCAGTAGCCAAATTGTTTAAAGGGAAACATTCACTTTTTGCAAAATTCAATTTATATCCGGAAAATGGCCCAAATTGTCTAAGAATTTCTATTAATGCCTGGGCAGACTTAGCTGGGTCAGAAATATAAACCAATAAATCGTCAGCATAAAGAGAAGCTTTATGCTCAGTGCCCCATCTAAGAATACCACTAATGTTTGGTGAGGTTTTAAGAGCAATTGACAATGGTTCAATCGCCAAAGCAAAAAGTAACGGGCTTTAAGGGCAGCCTTGGCGGGTACCTCTATGTAAATTAAAATATTCCGAATTTAATTTTGTAATGACTGAAGCTTTGGGAGACGAATACAAAAGCTTAACCCATGACACAAATTGGTGACTAAAACCAAAGTTCTCCAAGACCCTAAATAAATATGACCATTCCACCCTATCGAATGCTTTCTCCGCATCTAAAGAGATAACCATCTCTGGAACCTCTTCAGATGCAGGTGAATAAATAACATTTAGCAGGCGGCGGATATTACTGAATGAGTGGCGATTGCTAATAAAACCAGTTTGATCATCGAGATGATCTGGTGTATAACTGTTTCCAGCCGCATAGCCAAGGCCTTCGCCAATATTTTATAATCTGCATTCAGAAGAGATATTGGTCGATAAGATCCACATGCATCTGCGTCCTTCCCAGGTTTTAACAGCAGAGTAACTGATGCCATTGTAAGGGTTTGAGGTAGGGTTCCTTGGACCAATGACTCATTAAACATGTTAAGCAAAAGTGGTGATAGTTTGTCTGAAAATTTCTTCCATGTCTGTATCATTAGGTGGACTTTCAGATTGATATAAAGTAGAGTACAATTCTTTAAAAACATTATTAATTTCAGATGGGATTATTGTTAATTGATTCAAGCTATTTTTAATTTGGGATTTATGATGCGAATTGGCCTTAACTTTAAGCTGGTGTGCCAGTAATCTTCCCGCCTTCTCACCACTTTCATAATTGAGTCCACGTGCCCGCAGAAGTTGCCTCTCCACTTTACCGGTTGACAATAAGTCATATTCCTTCTGTAAATTCAATCTCCGCTTGGAAAGGTCTGGTGATGGTGTCATCGAATTTTGTGAGTCTAACTCTCTTATTGATTTTAAAAGTTTGTCTTGTTTCTCTCTGCGTACCTTATTTTGTAAGGAAGAAAAAGCTATAATTTCTCCCCTGATGACAGCTTTGAGAGACTCCCAGGGAAGAGAAGGGCTTACATTGTCTTTCTGGTTGTTTATGAGAAACTCATAAATAACCTTAACATTAATCAAAACACAAAAGCTTTTATCACCTAGCAGGAGAGAGTTGAGCCTCCACAGAGGGCGGGGTTTCTGCAAGAGATTAAATGACAGATCTAGGATTAATGGCGCATGGTCTGATTCCACAATTGCAGAATATTCTGTATTGGCCACTGATGGGAGAAGAGTTTTATCTTTAAAAAAATAATCTATGCGGGAGTATGAATGGTGTACATGTGAATAGAAAGAAAACGTTTTCTTGTTCGGGTTCTGGAACCTCCAGGGATCAATGCGTCCAACCTGATCCATATAGGCTGATAAGGCCCTAGCCATTTTTAACAAAGGTATTGAAGCAGGGTTGGATCTATCTAGATTGGGGTTTATTAGACAATTTAAATCACCTCCAAATATCAAGTGACAAGAATTTAGAGAAGGAATATTGGATATAATTTTCTTTATAAAATCTTCATCATCCCAACTGGGTGCATATACATTAACTAGTATCACCGGTGTATGAAAAAGTGATCCAGAGACTATAATGTAGCGGCCATTCGGATCAGAAATAACATCTGCTGCGGTAAACTGAACTTTTTAATGATAAAGAATTGCTACTCCCCTTGATTTGCTATTGAAATTGGAGTGGAATATTTGACCGACCCATGGTCTTCGTAATCTAAGATGATCCCCTATTATTAAATGTGTCTCCTGCAAAAAAATGATTTCAGATTTGAGTTTTTTAAGGGGAGCAAAAATTCGAGCTCTTTTAACAGGGCCATTTAGCCCCTTAACATTCCAACTGACAAATCTGGCAGTGTCTCCTCCTGTTATTACTCCACTTAACATCACTTTACTCAGGTTGTATTATTGTATTCCATTTGTGAAAGGTAGAGGTGGTGTGTATCCCAAAAAACCCTGAACACCCTGAGAGAAAAAAAAAAAAAAAAAAAGAGAACATAAACAAAACAAAAAGGAACAACTTTAACACGTTCCATTCCTATGCTGGTCTCCCTAACAGGGGCTAGCCGCAGGATTCCCTTATCTTGTCCCCCGAGAGACATTTCCTATAGTTCTCCTACTTTGAGAGAAAACACCCATTTTATTCAAATCCTATATTCAATTTAGTGTATAATTTCCCACAACAAGTACAAACCAACTGCATAAAAGCTTACATCTGAGCCACAAATGAGTAAAGATGAGTAGTCGCCTCATTAACAATTAGTGTGAATAGCAGTTACCCATATCTGCATCGGGACATGATAAGTGTGTGCGCATTTCTGCGCACATGCTCACACAGTTCAGCTCTTACATTGTCTTATCCAAATTAGCCTGCAACGCGCCGCTCATAGAAGGCCCTCGCTTCTTCAGGGGTGTCGAAGTAGAATGATTCTCCATCGAAGGTGACGGCAAGACGGGCCGGGTATAACAGTCCGAAGCGGATGCCTTTTTTGTACTGCTCCTGCTTTATGCCATTAAAAGTAGCTCTCTTTTTGGCCAGGTTAGCACTCATGTCTTGGTACACTCTCAAAGTCACATTGCGGTGTTTCAGTTCGTGTTTCATTGCCCACCTTAATGTTTTTTCCTTGTCAGAGAAGTTATGGAAGCACACAATGAAAGGCCTCGGCTTTGGGGATCCTCGTTCCGGTAGCGGGCCGGTGCGGTGCGCACGGTCGATGGGCGGGGGTGACGTGAATATCTCCCCGAGAGCCTCCATCAGGCTCTCGGGGAGCCTCCATCATCTTCTACTCGGTCTAGGAGGTGTTTGTTTTGGGACTCCAGGGATTTTACCGTTGCTTCGGTCGAAGTGATCCTTTCAAAGTTATCTCCCACTCTCGTTTCGGTTTCGGTGAGGCATTTATTAAATGAGTTCACATCCCTTCGCAGCGCGTCAACGGAGGCTCTCAATGACTGTGACGTGGTTTGTATGAGCTTCGCCATATCCTCCTTCATACTGGCTCGTTGGTTTTCAAGCATGGCTGCGAGTTGTTGGACCGTAGCGGGCTCGTTAACTTCGGTAAAAGCAGGTTGAGTGTTGTCTGTAGCGGAGCCTGCGCTGGTCGCCATGTCGGCTAGCTGTTCAGGTTGCGAATTAGCACAAGTTATGTAAGCTTCAATTCCTTGTTGTTTGCGGCGTTTTGATGGCATATCTTATTTATTCCATTACCAATGCGCATTCAGCGGCTCGTTGTGAGACAAAAGTGAAATAACAGGACCGTATTGAAGGTAAATAATGAAAATTAGTCGGGAGCCTCTTCTCACGCGTCTGTTCAATACATCGTCTAACCCGGAACCTCTTGTTGCAATTTTTTTAGGGTCAAACCATATTTTGACCCGTCTAATATGCTTAGCAACGGTCATTATTGAAAAATAATTCACCACTGGAAGTTGGGAAGGCCCATGCAAGTGAACGGAGCGTTCCACAGCATTGAGAAGAGCTGTGTAATAACCACAGATAAAATGGAGATAAATAAACTATTGCAACCCACAAAGAGTGAGTTGCAACCCACAAAGCTTAAAGTGGAAATGAACCCAAAAACAACACTATGCTCCAACACTATATTTCATCACATGAATATAGTGGATTGTGCTGCCATCAAATGTACTAACT
>JAOPUD010000145.1:2236442-2249390 GCA_027122715.1 Trisopterus minutus | reverse complement strand
GTGTGTGTGTGTGTGTGTGTGTGTGTGTGTGTGTGTGTGTGTGTGTGTGTGTGTGTGTGTGTGTGTGTGTACATTATGTTGTACTATGTTGTGGTTGGTGGATGCCAATTTGACCACCAAGAGAAAAGGACCAACATCATTCCTGACAACTTGCAGATGATGACTGGTGTGATTCAGTAAACTCTTATACTTGGATTTAATGCGTTGCGGTTTTTGTAGGATCTGTAGAAAGGGAATCTGGTAAATGTGCTCTTCAATATACATTGAACCCAGGGGTTCTTAAACTTCACACTTCACTATAGTCATTACAAAACCCTCTCTTCAAAGTAAATAAATATAACTAATTTCAAACCTCTAGTAAAATAAGGTACATTTATCAGGATATTTATTTAAATAAATGCTTTTTGACTATTGTAAATACTCATAATTACATTGCCTCTGGAAAAATTACTTATTTGCATTACCATGTATATAAATAGTCATATTTTATGTTGTCTTTCAAAACAGCAATCCATAAAACCAATCAATATTTGTCACCTTGAATCCACCATGGTGTGCCGATCTGAAATGAATCACACACAGCAGACGCACTCTGGGTTGTTTTAGAAGGGCGGAATCAATTCTGTGAAAAAACAAGGACGGGTCTAACACCTGCCCACCTGAGACTGGCCCACAGACCAGGGTCACTTCAGGCCATCGTTTTTTGTGAGAGGGTAAAAGTTTAACTTTACATTTCATCAAATCTGTTGAATCTTCCAGAATATCTGGATTCATTTGTTCCATTTTTATGACCGGGAAAGCCATAGTGAATGAATGAATATCACATCGACCGTATGGGTCCCATTGCTACTTCCACCAGAGATATAGCCCACCACGTCCTTTTGCAAGACTCTTTTTGTTCATAGTCTGCTATAGGCTATTAACCGGATCGTTACCATGGTTTCTGGATTCAAATGACCCTAATACTGGCCTCCTCTTTCTGTCAATCCTCAAGGCGCCTTGATCTAACAAGGCTCACGAAAATGTACATTTTCAACGTATCCATACAACATTTAGTTGCCTTGGATGTCACGGTTACATTACAGCAAACAATTAAATTCACTGCACGTACATCAAAGCAGTTAACACTTAACCTTTGAGGAGGGGCCATTCAAAAGAGCATCACTTAATAGTCATCTCACATCCACCGGTCAGAGTGCACTCTTACCGCTTACATTAAGACGTACCTAACACCAAGACAGACCACTTTTGTACAAAGGTTATGGTAAGATATTGATCTGCATATAAACCTGCTCTACGTACAACCCAATGGTATTGTAGTTAATGGATGTAAACTGCCATGCAAGAGAAACGGCGGGAAACCTATTCAATGTTGGGTGTGAAAATGACTGGTGGCGGCTTGTGGAGCTATACTGTGTGCAGTCCCCGGCCTAGCTGCCATGCACTGAGGGCAGACCCCAGGGAGGGGGGCAGAAGGGCAACAGGGTGGGGGCTACCAATACGAGGTCAAAGCACAACTTTTCAATACTACTGCATTCAAGCTCTATTGAGATATGTATCACGAAAGTGTAGAAAGTGGCAAACGTAGAAATCAAAGGAAAGGTTTTGTGGATGACGATGGAGACAATGTGACCTCTTAAACACTTTGGTCTCTCTTTGTTGTCTCTGTCTACCATGTATTCACTGCTCGCGCTCTCTCTTGTTCTCTACCTCGCCCCTCAGTTCCACGCCCTGCTGGTGGCCGAACACCCCCGGCTCGTCCTGTCTGTGGGCCCGGGCCCAGGCTCGGGCCGGGGCCCGCATCAGAAGAGTCCCCCAGGCTTCCAGGTGGCGTTGTGGACCAGGCAGGTGCAGCACTGTATGGCGTGCCACCAGCTGTGGCAGTTCAAGGGCTCCACGCTGGCCTTGGCCATCATCACCTTGGAGTTGGAGGCGCTGACCCCGGACTGGTTCTCTGTGTTCACCGGCCTGTTGAGGAAAGCGCAGGTAAGGGAGACCTCGGGTTGTGAATCTGAATTAACAGTTCTGTGTGCAGTACTACCAACTTAACTCTGGGTTAAGTGGGGGACCAGATCTATTACTGATGGACCTTGATTGAGATATTGCAGCTCCTGTAATGGAGCTTGTTTCTGAAGCACTGCTTTGTTAAAGGACAATTCTGGTACTTTGAACATTGAGGCCCCTTTCTTGGTTGTCTAGGATGAAATAGAGTGGTGGACACTGAAAGTTGGACTATTGTTCCTGTCTCGGGTATTTGACTCATTTAGAATCGTCCCTGCCCGCTTCAGAATGGCTACGGGCACTCACAAACCTGTCCTTTAAACAACCCTAAACGTTTGTTTTCAGAAATGTGCCACTCACAGAGTGGTTAGTGGGGTTCGTTGATGATCCAAATCAAGTATCGTGGCGAAATACATTTTCTGTCATGTTTTATTTGGCATTTTGAAAATCCAGTGATTTCTGTTGGAAGACTCATTGTAGTCTTTTCGCTTGGTTCTCCGTCTAGAACTGAGTGAAAAGAATACAACCAGCCCCCCATTCTGTTTCTGGTCAACAAGCAATGAGTCTTCTGACAGAAATCATGCATGTGCCATTCTGAAGCAGGCAGGAGCGATTCAAAATGAGCCAAAAACGTGAGGCAGGACCAATAGTATAAATTTCCGTGTCCACCACTCTATTTCATCCTAGACAAATCAGACAGGGGGCTCAATGTTCAAGACACCGGAATTGTCCTTTAAGTCTAAATTATTGCCACCATCGTGCTCTATCATAGACTGTATAACATATCTATGCTGGTGGTCGCATGCACTATTTTGTGTCCTGAATTCTGAGCATTGTCCCCCAAGTTGTCCATTGTCCACGATCACCTGATTCATTTTATAATATGAAGATAATGTGTCAACCTGACATGTACGCTTATATAATCTAACCCAGAAAACATAGCAGCAAAGAAATCTAGATCCTCTAAAGGAGCTGGCCGAGCTTGGTCCGAGGTTCTTGATCCAAGTATTTCTTTATTTATTTGTCTATTTGCACAATCTTAACATTTGCATCGGCTTTGTTTTTTTCTGTGATCTTGCTCCGCAGGTGGAGAGCTCAGAGTTCATTCAGTGTAAAGAGATGACGGATCAGTACCTGAGCAACCTAGAGTTCTCCCTACCGGCCAACGCCGTCTACATCTTCGACTCTTCAGCGGTGGGGCCGCCGGAGGGGGTGGTGTCAGCGGAGGGGAGTAGGGGGCAGCGACATCCCCACAGAGCGGTAAATCACCATTGTATAAAAATAGATAACCCTGTCCATGTCTATACAGCCTCAAAATATGTCTCTTGTCATAAGCGGTTGTTACCATATTATATTTTTCACATATTCTCTAATTTTTCCAATTGCCACGGATCTGGGGTGGTGCTTAGAGTCCGCTGCTGTCATCTGATCTGGTTCCAGCCGGTCAGTGGGAGGGGCTTGAGCACTAGTCTATGATAGTGACGCCGCTAAAATGGTGACCCGGGTCACCACGGCGCGTGCGTTTGTAAAGACAAAAAGCAAAAGCCCCCGTTGTGTAAACGATTACAATTCAGTTACAGACATTCAAAGAAGAATAAGATTAAGGTTGGAAAACTCCCTTCATAAGGCAGAATTAATAAAGGACCTTTAGTTTACAATCAGTTTGGTTTGTTGAATTTAAATTCTAAATCAAATGCCAGCTCAAATTCCCAGTTCTTTCTTTTCCCCAAAATAAGCCTATACCTTTAATGGCTTATGGGCAATATGTTCACTAAGCTTAGGCTACATCAACATGGATGAAAGATGTACAAGAAGCTGACACATTTATTTTTTTAACTTCCAGACTTCCAAGGGCCCGAAAGACGTGGGCGACCCTGACGAGTATTACGACGGCTTTGGTTGTTTGTACGAAGAAGTGGGAGCCCACCAGTCGCCCTGCCCCCCCCTCCAGCCCCTGGTCAGCCAGTAGAGCCTGGGTCCACACACACCGTCTCCCCCACGCTCCAGCTTTGCGAGTGCCCTTTAATCTTTGTATTGTTTTTATTTAAGATGTTGGAATCGAAGGTGTATTGAATCAGCAGGGCAACTTTTAAAAAAGAAGCCTAGCTGACAAAATAATGACCTCCTTTTCTTTCCCTTTTCTGCTTCCATTACCTTTTTAATGTCTATTTATCGAACGGTATGTGTGTTTAAATGCTACAGTTCCTCCCACACGTAGCATTTCCTTTTTTACATGTGAGGAGCGTCTTTTCTTAAATGTTTGGAGACTGAGGCGAGCAGTTGGAAGTTATTTTTGTTGTAATCCGAGGGGAGAGATTGTGGTACTTTCTTTCCAGAGCTATTTATCACTTTGGTAAGACAACCTTTTCTATATATCTATATAAACAAATGATTAAGAAAAAAAATATTTTTTTAAAACTTTTATTAGATTTTCTTTATTTTTGTATGTAGTGTTCTCAACTTATCTACTGTAACAAACTGTAATAAGCTCTTATTGTCTTACGAGTATAAAAAAACGCTGTGACTTTCTTTCCTGTAGCATACCCATTGTACCAGATCACAAACGCAAACCAATTAAAGGTTATGTTGTGATCACATTTTCCACATGCACCTTAAGAGATACTTCTCAACCTGGGCTGAAACATTTGATAGTGTCTACAAGTGGGACAACAACCGACTGGTTTGGCTGATCTCTGAATGCTAGCAGTGCTGAAGTGTCGACTCCATCGCCATAAGTCATTGCATATCGATTCTTTTAGGACTGCAATTCTGTCCAAGGATTTGAACCCAGAGCTTCGACCTCAGCCATGTTGTCTCTGTGAATCCATGCTTTTGTTTACCTTTATGACTCCTGCTGGAGGTGTTACAAAAACAAACAGCTGTCAAGTTTTTATTTCCATGTGAATACAGAAATGAGGCAGCTATATACTATTTAAAAATATAAAAATGTTGACTACCAAATAAACCTGAGTTTAAACACTTTGTCCAAATGCTTTTCATTAACATTTTGTGGGTTAAAGACATTTGTCGTTTAATTTGTTGGTTTAACTTTCTTTTCAGTCTGCAAACACTCATGTTTGCATAGATAGACAATATTTTCACCTTCTCTAGTTCACGCTACACACATGGGCTTGTGTCAGTCCCTTTAGGATGTACAAAATAACCTAATCTCACGATACATGAACTGCTTCAAAATAATGTAAATGCAGTTCGTATTTTATGTCAAGTGAGAAGCCTAATGAAATGTTTTTTTGTGTTCAGTAGTAAAGTAGTAGTCAGAGCAGATAGAGTATGGTGTTTCTGGTAGGGTTGTGAAGAGCTGCATGCATCTGTCTGCTGGTGGGTAACTTGTTAGACATCAGGAAATGCCCCTGTTTGAGCATCCAGCTGTTGGTTACAGTTATCTGCCAACTATGGCAGGAAATGTACTACTGGCAGCTGGCCAGCAGCCGTGTGCGTGTGTGTTGAAACAGTAAATGGAACCTGTGTGAATGTACAGACATGTTTCTGTGTGTTTGGGTGACTTTGTTTTTCGTGTCAACAAATAAACGACTGTGAAACTGGTTTGTCAAAACTGATAAAAAATAAATATCTTTAGAGATTATATTGAATAGCTACCTTAATATCTATGACCAGTGGGCGTGACCACCAGGCAGCTGCGTGCCATCTGGGGGCGGTTCCTCTCCATTATGTCTGGTTGGACACGCCCACTAGTCAACATGCCACCTGGGGGCGGTTCCTCTCTCCATGGTCTGGTTGGACACGCCCACTTGTACCACATGCACCTCGATCTTTATATCGGTTTGCAATAACTACTCAACGTTGCGACTGGGATTTATTTAACAATTTCCTTTACTTGCGTCTGCCGATTGAATCTCATTCAGAGCGGATGAGTGACGAGACATCCACACCAGGCTGTGTACGCGTGTTTGGTTTTTATTGTCAGTAAATACAGCTGCTCTCCATTCACCTCTGGGTCCCCAACAAGCTGCAGCTTTCTCTTTGAATAACTTCTATGTAAAAAAATGGGATTCGAACTGCCACACCACTAACGTACTCAATCATTCAAAGTTGACTTATCTATGCGTATCCAATGGCACTCTTGAGCAACACGTATGTTTTTATGTTTTGCATAATTTCAAAACATGTGAACCAGTTTTTTAAAAATGTAACGATAATATTGGCAGTATTACAAAGTCAGGAGTCCTGAAGCTATTCACATTCAGTTGTGTTCCTCAGCAAATGCAGCACCAGAATATTAATGAACTGAATAAGCTATCATTAGGCCTTGTGTGTGTAAATTGTTGATTCATCAACAATCACATGGTCTGACGAGGTGACTTTCTGCAGTTCAAAGGGATGAGTTCTTTGGAGATTAAGGATGCCTTACAGGCTGGAGGAGAGCTTTATTCTTGCATAGCGATCCAGTCCCAATAATGCCACAACTGTTAAATCAACTGCACCCCAAATGGTTGTTTTTCCTATTTTCAAACAGACCAACGGTGCGCGCTTTAGCACCAAGAGGCTACAGACCAACAGGATGAACAGGTCAACAGTTAGTTGTGTATGGGGAAAAATATATTATGGAATAATAATAATAGTTATACAATAACAGTAAAACTAAGTCAAAACTACATAAAAAAAAACAAGACACATATATAGACAATATAAAATAGGTCCCTGAACTAGGAAGGCGGGACACTAAATGAATGACATGGCCGCTGGTGGTTAAGGTTGAACAAAGTCCTTTTAAACTCAGTCTGGTTCAGCCTCATTCCTCATGGTCTTTGGTCCGTGTTCACAATGTCGTCATGGAATGTGAAGAGAAACAAAAACAGAAAAACACAAACAAACAAACAAACACGTCGGTGGTATGGAGGTGAGGGGGTCCGTGGTCGCGCTTGGCCCATAAATTAACTGTGAAAAAACAACACAATAAACAAATAAACTGAATGAACAAAGAATATGGTATGGTTCAAATCATTGTTCTGTGGAAAATGATTTAAGTTTAAAACATGCAACACACATGAAATGAAATGTCAAAGGAATCAGGGAAGTGGACGTTTCAACAGGTGGAAAGAGGATGAGATCGTCAAAGTCAGAGAAATACCATTTCTTATTTCACCAAAAAGCGTGCCCTCATATATACATTCATAAGACGAGAGGAAGGTGCCCTGACAGGTATTTGCTAATTAACCTTGTATAAGCTACAAGTTACCTGGTTAAAGACTAGTTAAAACCACTTTAACCGGCTCTGGCCAAACAATACACAAAGCATCCACACGGTGATGCTAGTTAGCCTTCATAAACTAAGCTTCTACTATTAAAACCCAATCTACTAACCACGCCCCGCCCTAATCCTAGGACTGGTATTTAGACTGTGGTATTTGACACCACGACTAATACAGCAGAGGAACCGAGGTCAGGAATGAGCAGCAGCGGCGCAGTGTGAGCTAACAAATACACCGTCCACATCATCAACCCCTCATTATGGGATTAACTCAGGCCACACACACACACACACACCATTTCGACGTTGGGGTATCTAGGAAAGCTTTCGGAAAGCAAATAAAGAAATAGAAAAAGAAAAAGAGTAAAAGAAAAAATAAGCAAACCCAGAGGATAAGCAGGAGAGAGAGAACTCACTTCCTCCGGTCCTTGTCTTTCTTCAGCGGCTGGGCGAGGGCCAGCGTCTCCGCTGCCACCTTCTTCCTGTTGTGGGCGTTCATCTCCTCCTCCAGGTCTCTCCTCTTCTCCTCCACCTTCCTCTTCTCCTCCTGGTGCAACCGCTTCAGCTGCTCAAACTTGTCGTGCAGCTGAGGGGAGGGAGAGGGGACAGACAGACAGACAGACAGACAGACAGACAGACAGACAGACAGACAGACCGGGGTTGACTGCTGTAACAGATGTTCTTATATCCAGCTGCTCCTCTGGGCTGGGTCTTCCTTGGGTTCCCCCCCACTCCCTCGCAGGTTAAATAAACCGTGCAAAGACTCAAAGGGATCTAAATGTCTTAAGTGATCCAACGTGACAGACAGGTCCACAGTTGTACGCATCATCTTCAGAGAGCTGCATACGTTTATAATTCCATGTCATGTAAATGTGTACACAAGGGGGCAATATAGTGTTACTGACCCCAAAAGGTACATGAACTAATGAGCACATCCAGACACAGCATAACCAATATGATAATAAAAAGATACTGAAATATATCCATGTGACAAAGGTGTTGCAAGATCATTCAAAAGGATTTTCCGGGCGCAATCATTTTATTCCTGTGTCTGGCTGTCGGAAACACAACAAAACACGTGAGTGTCTGGACTGGAGACCCACCTCACGCTCCTTCTCCTTCAGCTCCGCCTCCGTCTCCTTCACCTTACTGACGAACATCTGCCTCATGCCTTCCTCCTTGTGCTGCAGGTCTCCCAGGAACTCCTTCCTCTTGGCTTCATACGTTTCCTGGAGGCTGCAGAGCACCGTGAAAACAACCACTAGGTTACGGTCGTTCCTAGCCTTCTGGTTGACTGGTGAAGGTCAGTGGTGGGCTAGCTGATGACAGGCACGCTGGTGCAGCGCACACAGGTCAATGCACTGCACACAATGCTTCTCTAACCAGTGTCCACCACGCAGGGTGGCAGCAGCTCAGGAGCCGTCAGGTTGAAGCATCAGGGATACCTCCACATTCAGCTAGCATGAGCCGGGTATCAAACTAGCAACCTGCTCTACCTCCTATGCCACAAGTGGCCCAAAAATGTGTATTAAACTCTATGACCGGTTCTGGGTTTTTTATTCGGAGAGGACATGGGCTTTATAATTCTGAGTATTGTAGACCATACTGATGTAAGTATGGACTAGTATATATAAAGACAGCATGTACCTATCCATATATCATGCATCTATCCATATATTTCTGCATATGTTCGTGACTGTTTTGTCCACATCCATCATTTGGGTTAGCTTAGGTCAACCTTTTGACCGTCTCATTAAGGAGGTGCTTTGTGGGTAATGGTGAAGTAAGTTGGGTGAGGCGTCTTTCTCAGGCTCAGCCATAGCCGTTTGGGTTTGAGCCCAGTCCTTAGCTTTGGGTTCTCGCCATAGGCAGCTCAATATATGGATGTAGCGTCTATGCTCCCCCCTGCTTTGCACACTGTTTGGAGGGTGTAGATGCAACAATCCAAACAGTGCTGTTTGGATTGTTGCCACTAGCAGCAGAAACAATACATCCTGCTACACTGAAGGCGGGACTAGAAGGCGGGACTTGCCTTGCAGTTTGGTTGAAACTCCTCAATATTCAATCCTCCATAACTTTAAATGAAATACAACCATTTTGGATAATCCGTTATTCAGAGATAAACTAGCCATTTGGATCTGCAAAATCCCCCCAAAAAATATTTGCTTAGTAGAACAAGAATTAAATTTCTATTTCTTCCTGTTGACTTAGAATGAGTCAGAGCCCCCTTCCTCCCTCCTCCCCCTCAGGCCCACCTGAAGGGCTGGCAGTCTGGCTCCGTGTCCTTGAAGCCCATCTCCTCCAGCTTGCAGCGGCGGTACAGCTCGTAGTGGCGGGCGTGCGTCTGCTCCCGCAGGTCCTCCATGTTCACCCGGATCAGCATCTCCCGCAGCTTCACAAAGTCACAGTGGCTCTCGTTCTCCACTGCACACACAGACCATGACCACCGTGAGACCCCCTTACGCCCCCTGCTGGACACGCAGGCCTCACCACGCCTGCCGTGGCTCTTACATTTACATTTAGGGGATATTGCTGATGCTGTGTTCCAAAGTGACTTCCAACCATTCATGCACACATTCATGTGTGCATGTGGTTGGAGCTTGTTGGTTCAGTGAGCGCTGGAGGAGCAGACGGATGCTGAATTAAATGTCCTGGTTTGAACCGTTGACAAAGCGGTTCAACTCCCACAAGAAGCCACCAGACTGGAAGCTGCTGTAGTGAGTGCCTGTTGCTGTAAGCGCTGTTCTGCAACCACCAACCAATTTGTTATCAACCAATACAGTGCTCATTGATATTAGCATAAAAGAGTGTAAATCAAAAAGATTGAAAAGACTATGCGATATTATGTGTCTGGATTTGGATAGTAATCCATTGTAATAACAAGTCTTAAATAATCAAAAGTTTTTGGAAATCCATTGAGCGTAAATATGCAAGTCAATTTGTTTCTGGTTGCTAAAGGCACATGCTTTGGGGAGGTTCTAAACACACTCATTACCTCATCACATGTCTGAGCCCAAACACAGCAGTCCAATCAGAGCGCTGATTTCAGTCCTACCACCAGAGACTTCCTGGCTTTGTTCACCATACCTCTGGCTAGCTGCCACCTCTCTCCCCACTGATAACCCATTCAACCCTCTGACTGGTCTATCTACCCCTCCCACACATGTGTGTGTGTATGTGTATGTGTGTGTGTGTGTGTGTGTGTGTGTGTGTGTGTGTGTGTGTGTGTGTGTGTGCATACACAAAATGTGTCTAGAGTCATGATAAATCCCATATGGCTGCAATTATCCCCTATTTACGACCACATTTGTCATGATGTGTTGGCAACAGAGTAAGAGGGTTGATTAAAATGGGCTTTTTAAGGAATTTTCCCAGTTGAACTGGTACATCATGGGAAGAGAGTTCAGGAAGTATTTCCTGCCCTGAGAGCCAGATCCCATCCATCAACATGTACGAGGGGGAACATGTGGTGTGTGTCCTTTCAGACAGACATCGGCACTGTAAACTCATGATACAATGGTGCACCCATTTCAGTTCAGATAAAATACTGTATGAACTGTTATTGAAAAGTTATTAATTTCTGCCACAGAATACTGTGTCAGTACCTGCAATTGCATTGCTGTGTGGTTTAAGGTATAAGTTGAGGGAGTGAGTGAGGTTCTGTAGGTCATGAACAAACCCTACAGTCTATCAGCAGAACACAACGTAGATGAAGAGAACTGACATTTTATTTTTATCCAAAGCGACTTAAAACCATTCATTGGCACATTCACACACCAGCGGCGCAGACAACCACCCAGGGCGACAGCCAGCTGGTCAGGAGCAGTCAGGGTGAGGTATCTCGCTCAGGGACACCTCGACACTTAGCTAGGAGGAGCTGGGGATCGAACTAGCATCCTTCCCGTTACAAGTCAACCCAATCTACTTCCTGAGCTACTGCCACCCAGCAAAAACACCAGAGCCCATTCTGTAGGATAGCATCAATCATTACTGCAACTACCAGGACATTGGTTTCTCTGGTTAGTATTGTGGAAGCTAAATAATCTGGATCATCTCGTTTAGACAGTTGTTGCCCCCTACGGTTCAGCACTGGTGTGGCTCGGCTCTTCTACTGGCAGGAAACCAAGTGGTGGGTTTGATTGCCTACTGCCGACACTGAGAATAACACCACTCATCCCAAACCAGCTCAGACTGGACCCTAGACTTCCTGCGGTCCTGAGCGACCACCGCCGACAGTGGTGCGGAGGAAGTGGTCAAGGAAATCAAAAGAAGAGATGTAGATGCATACATATATGGATGTACATGGGACTCCATATATCATAGTTTGATATTTATTCAATGTCGTACAATGCTTCATGGCACATTAAGCCCAAAGCACAGTGTCATGCAGACGGTAAATAAACGTTTACCAATTCTGCGTCCAAATGAATCCTATAATATCTCAATATATATATTTTTTTATAAAGATAGATTTTTGAAGGTTTTATCCTTTTTATTGTAGAGTAAGAGAAGAAGGTATATATATATATATATATATATATATAAATATATAAATATATATATATAAATATAAGAGAGAGAGAGAGAGAGAGAGAGAGAGAGAGAGAGAGAGAGAGAGAGAGAGAGAGACATGCAGCAAAGGACCACAGGCAGCATCGAACCCGGGTCGCTGCACTAAGGACTAGGCCTAGGACGAGACACCGGGCCCGCCTGATATCAATATCCAATACCAAGCCAGAAGGAAAAGGAAAACAGCCCTGGTACAAATGTCTGCTTCTCTCCTTTGAAACAATAGGATTCTCTTAGGCTAGACTTTAAAGACCAAAGTCTAGGTTGGCAACGGGCGTTTCATTGACATTGCGATTGTACATGCCATCCACGCTAGCTCTAGCACTAGCCTCATGTCACATACAAGTTGGTTTATCCGTTTAAGACTCCACATTGCATTGTGAAAAAAAGTCTAGCTGGGATTAAAGAAAATAATAACTGTTAATAATAACTATTGGCTACACACTTTCCCCCCGTCAGGTCTGAGCCGGGGCTGGAGGCTGAAGCCGTGGCGCTGAGGGCTCAGAGTGGGGGGGAGCGAGCCTACCTACAGCCAGCCTCTGATGGAAACCCTGGTGCTGCACAACGCTGGAGCTCTGGCCCAGGGCCAGCGGGGAGGGTTCTAACAGAGGGCTGCTGGTCCACGGGGACGGCCGTCCAAGGGCGGGTTAAACACAGAGCGGACGGCGTCAGCGCGTACGACAGCACCGCCACGGCCTCCGGGTGAGGCCGGATGACACAGCATCCAGAAGCACCAGGGGACCAGGCTCTGGTCCCTTCAGAGGTGGAAGCTGCCTGTGACACTTCAGTAACATTGTGAAGCTACAATTATGCTAAAATTAAATGTGAGATTTTAAAACATAGCGTTGTTCACAATAGGAATAATCTCTATTTTAGTGACTTCATTGTCAACATAAAGGTCAACCCATGTGGCGATCCAAGCATTATTTCTGGGTCTTCTTGTGGATTGCGTTATTCTATTAGTCTGTGTTGTTCTAGTAGAATAACACCATCAACTAAATTTGTGTAGATGACAGCTACACAAATTTAACAGACCAAGCACGCATGTGCATACACACGCTGACATTTAGGAAGACAGAAGTGTGTGTGTGTGTGTGTGTGTGTGTGTGTGTGTGTGTGTGTGTGTGTGTGTGTGTGTGTGTGTGTGT
>JAOPUD010000145.1:2205290-2218362 GCA_027122715.1 Trisopterus minutus | reverse complement strand
CACACACACACACACACACACACACACACACACACACACACACACACACACACACACACACACACACACACCCCTGTGTCCCTGTGTTGATATCCATCCAGCTGCAGGCCTTTGGGTTCCTAACCTTTGAACTGTGCTTCTAGTGCTTTATGGCTCAACAAAGCATTTCCTGTTTGGTTTTCATCTTATTTAGCCATTTAGAGCAGAGAGAACCAAACAAACAACACTTGATTCTATATCTATTGGTATAATGTGTCAATTCATATTGATTGCAAATTAACCTATCCCTTAAATATGGACAGTCCCATTTCCGACATAGGCCCACACAATTTGTCGTAAAGACATAATAACAAACCAGTGTGCACACATAACAGCCAACGAGTTCCACACACACGAGTGAGTCAGCAGCAGAGACTGGTGCATCCGGAGCCTCCGTCTAAATGTGACGTGAACCCACATTGTCCAGAGGCAAAAATCCATATCTAGTGCACACGTCAACATAGCCCAGTGTCAATTCACTTCAAGTCAATGAGCGTTAATAAGCCCACACGGCGGGCCCAGTGTGCTGCTGGAGCACAGTAATACAGCGCACATTAAGAGCAGTAATAACAGCCAACAGGCCACAGAGATGAGTCAGTCCTTCCCTCACCGTCTCGCTCGTCATTTGCCACTACATTTTATTCATGGCTTTGTGTTGTCCTTGGTATCTCTTGACCGTCATATCGGCTTATTTCCAAACATAGTCCAAACATACCTGGAACGACAGTAGCTACAACAGTGTGTCATTTATCAGTGTCATTGATCAAATTCAGCGAGTAAAAAAACCTTGTTGTTGTTAATATATATATATATTATACATAATTATTTACTGTTTCCAATGAGTGAGGCTGCTGGTAGCTGAAACGTTTTTGAATGGAATAGCTTGGCTGCAAAACAACCCAATAGAATATGTATCCGGAGAGCAAATCATCTGCTTAAACTACCAAAATCATTAAACACCAACAATATCAGTTTGTGACAGGTTCTCAATAACACTAAACCAAAGCTGAAAGGTAAATAAGCCCTCCATCTCTCCATCAGACAGCAGCAAGCAGAAGCAGATAGTGGCTCTGCAGATGGTCGCTATTTAGTCATCCATGATGAGACGAAAGATGAAAAAATGTTCCATCTCCATTTATACATCACACACACGCGCACAAGCATACGCACGCACACACACGTGCAATCCGTCACCCGAGCCAAACAGGGAGAACAAGAAAGCCATCATCAACAGAAGAGGACTCCTGGTTTTCCCCAGAGAACAGCAGTGAACTCATCCGTCACAAGCCTGTCTAACACAGCTCCTCCTCTACACCTGAGTCAGGGAGGACAGGGAGGGTACCGCACGCAGCCGGACTAACTGCCTGAGGACACAACAGGGACACGCCTTGTTTACGCAAATGAGGTGTGGCTGTTGTACTCAATGAGGAATTTCATATACGGTTTGAAAGCCATACAAATATAAACATAATTAATATCAGCTGGATAAAACAGGACACGTCATGTTAACGCTAATGAGGTGTGGCTGTCGTACTCCTCAATGAGGTATTAGGTCTGATTAAGCTTTTCTAGGCTAACAAAAAAATATATAGAATTAATATCAGCTGCCTTTCACTAGGTCAGTTGGTGTGTGTAATGATCAGTGCCTAGCGCTACTGTAGCAGTTCTTCTGTTGGGTTACTGTGTGGTCGCATTCAACCCACAGCGACTCCCCAACGGGACAATCAATAATATTGAGCTGAACTTGGCCTGAGTGAATGTGTACTGGTTGGGAACACCACTTCTACAACCTAGATATGAGGAAATCCAATGGGTGATTTTAGAGTCAAGAGACAAATGTTAGTTCAAATATATGATATGTTGACATTAAGTCAATACAGTGGCCTACTTCAGGTCTATTTTGTTAAATGATAGTTTGGTTCTTTAGCATTTACCTCCCAACTGAAATGTCCAGGCCTGGCTCTATGGAGGTTACATTAAAGTAGATATTGGCCCAAACACATTTGAAATTAGAAGTCTAAATTTTGCAATCTATGTAATCAGTTAGACCTACTACCGATCTTCTGACGCTTCATAGATCAATGTCACATGCCTGGGCCTATAATCAGTTTCCTTTGTTCAGCTGAGAAACATCATTTTTAATGCGTCCACCTTTACTAAAGTAGCCTATATTGCGTATGTAAATATTCATAGTTTATCATTTTCACACCTTCCAGCAGTTTGGTGTTAATTTAGCCAGTGCTATGGTGCATGCATTGTTCTCAGGGGTCACTGAGCATGTGACATGCTAGAGGAGCCATTGGCTGTGTAATTATGTAACCATAGTCCCCATCTCTCGCTCTGTAAACATCGAGGTATCTCTGCCTCCATCTCTCTCCAGTTGTAAACCACTGTGCTTACATTGACCGCCTCTCTTCTGGCCCAAAAGTATCAACTCTTAGCCCCGCTGGCTGAGAACAACCATGACCGAATTGACGTGGGACAACCACTCAACCAACCAAACATCCTCATTGACTGCTCCACACAATCAACCGGTGCCCTGAAGGGACAAAAGCCACGTCTCATTTTGTTTTTTGTCCATTGTTTTCTTTCTTCATGCTAAGGTCTGCAAATAAATGTAATGCAGATAAATGTAATTAAAAAAACAAATAATACAATACAATACAATAATTACATGGATGGATTCGGCTGATGAACAGAACATACAAATATTGGTTGAAGGGCTTTCGGGCAAAAGTCTTGAAGTATTGTTCAAAGTCAACAATTTGCTAGAAGAAGAAAAGCCCCATGTTGTTAAAGGAGGTCTGTTTCCACCGTGCTCTGTATAGCTGGTTCCACTTCATTCACAACATTCCAATTAACATGCAGACTGCTAATCTTCTGAGTCGGCATACACCAATCCCTGTAACAGTTTGTTACCATTGTATGTATTCTTCTCCATTCCAAGTCCTGGAAGGCTTCCTCATACCCAGTGATGTAGTGGACTGGTGTGTGCACACAATCCCTTTGTATCCATGTCAGCGGATAAGTGTTTAGCAGCTCCCACAGCTGTGTATTTGTTTTGTCCCGACCAGGTGAGTGCATACACACTGACACCAACCCCGTCTCTCCAACAGTTCCCACAGCTGAACAAATCCACAAGTTTAGATTCTGTGTTTACCCGCCACTGTGAATGCTCACAACATTGGAGACTGGGCGCATAGTTAGAATGTACAAGTTAGAATGTACAATGTATGAATGTACATAGTTAGAATGTACAATGTATGAATGTACATAGTTAGAATTCCGTGCAATGTCAAACACTAACCTGGGGTCTTAGAAAACCAGCTTAATTAAAATACTGCATGTATGTTTGTATACATATGTAAACGACTGTGTGTGTGTGTGTGTGTGTGTGTGTGTGTGTGTGTGTGTGTGTGTGTGTGTGTGTGTGTGTGTCTTCCTCATTATGTCAGTGGCTGCATAAATCCCAATTTCCACACTTGGCCATTGCATTCTAGTTCTACAAGTGACTGGTGATATATCAACTGTATGTTGTGCAGGCATGCACACCACAGAACCTCACACCGTGAGGTTCTGTGGTGTCTGACAAGTGTCTGATGAAAACATTGCCATTCAAAGCAAGAATGGCAACATGAACGGAAAGGCCAGTATGGGATATGTATGGGACAGTATGCACTCAGTATGTAAAGCTCCCACAAACACACCGTTAACATACAATGTATGGCAGAACTGCCACGCATCCAGAATATTGACTCAGTGATGCCAGGGTCTTCTATTTGCCCCAAAAATATGACATTTCTTCTGAAGGAAGGAACACAAACCAATGATTACAGGATCTGCTCACTCCATTCACCGCAGATAAGCCTCGCTACGAAGCCTCTTCCACACCGCTCATCAATAACTACCAGGTATTCCGTATCACGCCGCAGAAAACCACCTTAAAGGAGAAACACGCCGTGATGGTTACTTACTGAGAAGATGTCAACGTCCGTGGCAGCCATGGTGCGGAATGTATTGTGTTGCTGTTAAGCCGAACAGGGCGAAGGGAGCAGCCCACGTCTCACTCTCTCGATCTCCTAGAGCTACTAGAGGAGGCTCGCTGCTGACAGGGAGGAGGGTACGGCCGCTGGCACCAATATGGCGGCTAGCTGCCGACAGGGAGCAGGAGGGTACGGCCGCTGGCTCCAATATGGCGGCTAGCTGCTGACAGGGAGCAGGAGGGTACGGCCGCTGGCTCCAATATGGCGGCTAGCTGCTGACAGGGAGGAGGAGGGTACGGCCGCTGGCTCCAATATGGCGACTTCCTGATTACTAGAGGAGGCTCGTTGCTGACAGCGAGGAGGGTACACAGCCGCTGGCTCCAATATGGCGGCTCGTTGCTGACAGCGAGGAGGGTACACCGCCGCTGGCTCCAATATGGCGGCTTCCTGGAAACTCCCATCGGGTGGAAGAATGTCACGCGCCCCAGCCGGCAGGCCGGGGCACGAGCCGCGGGGCTGCGCGCCTGAGCGCCGACGGGTTAAAGAAACGCGCTAAACTATTGGGCATTGAACATTGCGAAAGTTCGCAATGGTTTATGTGATGAGTATTTCATTCACTCGTTCACAAAAATAATGTACACAGTCTAGTACCTTTTGCTTTTTATTCCATTTTCCAAAAAAATGTTTTGCCCCGAAACAAAAAATGTATAGTCACGACTAACCTGACGGATGACGGAACTTTTTATTCAAACCATTTGACATAAAGTCAATGGAGAAAATGAATGGGGAAATGACGTCTGGAACCAGAGCCGTCCAAAAGGTCTCTGCTACGCGCTGCTGGGATTTGTAGTTTAATTGCAACACAGCCGCTGCCTCCTGTAGAGCGTTACAGAGGCTGTAGTAGTAGTAGTAGTAGTAGTAGTGGTAGTGGTAGTGGTAGTGGTGGTAGTAGTAGTAGTGGTAGTGGTAGTGGTAGTGGTAGTAGTAGTAGTAGTAGTAGTAGTAGTAGTAGTAGTAGTAGTAGTATAGTAAGCGTCCAAACCGACTCTGGACGGTCACGACTTTATGGTTTTTAATGAAATGATCAAATGGTGAAAATGAATGTGATTTTTACTTCCCGAACCACACGGTTGCGCTCTATGGCATCGTTATACCCAAACGCCAAAATATATAAAATAGGCAAATATAATAAATAAGATAATTAAAGAGCAAAAATAAGAAAATATCAATGAGTTTACTTATGCACACACAATGTATAGTTTTAAGAATATAATAATATACACGGATATATCTATATATTTATTTTTTCTACATTGGCTTGACTGTTTATTGTTTAGAAACATGAAGAAGAACGTCATCAAATTGATAAATGTCGCACCCCTACCACTGAAGTTTAATAATTGGATACTTTTGTATCTTAACAATTTGGAAAAAATGATATTAGGCCTATCCTAATATAATATGCTTACTGTTTAAGATCTTGATGGTGTGTTTCGTTATCCTTATAACTGAAATGATGTTATGTTATGTTATGTGTGTCTACATAACCTTCATATTATATCAATGTAGTCCTTTAGTATACTTCATTTTGGACTTTTCTGACATTTGAAAATTAAGTTTAGCATTTGAAAAAGTGAGGCTAAGTCACTTAAATTAATAGTGGGGCAAATAGGCTACTAGATACACACGTGAGAGCAGAATATACTTTGATTTAACCTCTTCGGGATACAGTGCAACATCACACGATATGGGCAACTTTTACATTACATTTTACAATTGTCAACTTATTACATTTGAATTACCACCACACGTCCATGCATATTTTATTCAAATATTTTCCACGTCTGCACCTTTCCGGAAACATCAGGTAGGCTGGTCTCTCTCCGGGTAGGCTGGTCTCTCTTCGGGTAGGCTGGTCTCTCTCCAGGTTACTGGGCACTTCAAGTGTTTGTGAGGCTGGCCCAGTTGATCACTTGTCGCCTGTCAATGGTATCCTATACCATCTGTAATGGAGATTACACAGGAAAAGGTGGTGGCCTTGTTGATCGAGGGAAAAGGGAAAGTGAAGAATTCCGATTTACTGGGCTGGTTCAAGGGCTGCTTCGACTCCAGCGACCCCGTGGAGAAGAAGCACAACAGGGATCTCTTCAAACGCATCGTCAACCACCTGGCCGTGGTGAAGGAGATCGATGACGTCAAGTACGTCGTGCTGAAAACAAAGTATCAACATTTATTAACCGAGAATCAACATGGAAATCCTGTGGAAAAGAGTGAAAGCTCCGAGTCTCGCCAGCCAGGAGTGCGCACACCTGGGCGGCGCCAGAGCGCCGAGGAGCCCGGGGACGAGGTAGGAGGGGGCGCGTCTTCTGTTTCTCAACTACCATTAACAACCTCACCTGTTGCTGATGCTAACGCTGAAGATAATGAACTACACTTGGATAGAGGCCCTGCTGCCTCAGCCATAGAGTTAGCGTTGAAAAGGACCAACTTTTCGGACTTAAAACTCAAAAAATCCTTCCACTGCGAAATAGGTCAGAGTTCAAAAACTGACGTCCCCAACACGCGAAAATCGTACGGCTTGCCTCTGAGGACGCCCCCAACTGACACAAAATCTGAGATCCATATCCTCAAATGTGTCTCAGATGAACCCATCAAAGAAGGAAACCTGCCCCCCGCAGAGGCCCTCAAGGGCCTGCCACCGAAGACCCCCCAAAGCCACAACACCCCCAACGCCAGAAAATCATACGGCTTGCCTCTGAGGGCGCCCCCAACCGACACAAAATCTGGGATCCATCGCATCTCAGATGACCCCAGCAAAGAAGAAACCCCGGCCCTGAAGGGCCCGCAACCAAAGACCCCCCAAAGCCACTGCTCGCCGCTGCTCAGGCGGGCGGTGAAGACCACCCAGGAGGACCCCGTCCGGGACCCCCGCTTCCCCTCTCCGGTCCCCCTGGAGGCCACGGAGCACGAGTGGCTGGTGAAGTCTGCGGCGGGGCAGTGGGGCCAGGTGTACGGCCTGCTGCTGCAGGACGGCCAGCTGGTGGACAAGAGGGACTTCATGTCGGGCTTCACCGCCCTGCACTGGGCCGCCAAGTGGGGCAACAGCGACATGCTGGCCAAGATGATCCGCGTGTCCCGGGAGCAGGGGGCGGAGGTGGACATCAACGCCCGGACGCACGGGGGCTACACGCCTCTGCACATTGCCGCGCTGCACGACCAAGAGTTTGTGCTGGGCATGCTGGTGCGCGAGTTCGGGGCAGACGCCCGGCTCAGGGACAACTGTGGCAAGAGGGCGTACCACTACCTCCACAGGGGGATGACGGGGGCTGTGAGGGAGCTGCTGGGGGAGCCCCGGGCGGCGCCGGCCCCGGAGGAGCAGGAGGAGCCCCGGGGCCAGCAGGACAGGGAGGAGGCGGACCTGTTCAAGGGCCTGCACACCATCAGCCGCCTGTTCCAGCCCCACGTCAGCGGCACGCACAGGAAGAAGCACAAGCACAGGTCTGAGATCTACTCCCTGAGCGAGGACCCCCGCGAAGACAGCGAGTAGAGGCCCGCGCTAAGGGGCTGGAGGTCGGATGTGAGATGAACTGGCAGGATGGTGGACAATGAGGGAAGAAATGGCCCCGTTGGTCAGAAAGTGGTGGGGAGCGTTCCTCAATCTAATCTGGTTCATACAGAGTCAGGAGCCATACGCTGTAAACAGAGATTCTCACAAAGGATTTCACTCTTTAATACTTAACATATGGCTATGCCAATTCTAACAAACTCAAATAGCTCTATAATCTGACCTGCTGCCCCCTAAGGCCTCTGAAGGGATTTGTTTTGCTCGGTTTTAATGTCTTATATTAGAGGGACTTTTTATTTTACCTTTTCCCAGTGCTCCTTCAAGCCTGATTTCTCCTGCAAGTGTGTGATTTCTGCCTTTTCTAAATATTGCCTTAAGCAACACTCAAACTGTTACTACAGTTGTGTTAACATTCAACAGGGAGAGAAGTTATGAACACTTTTATCAGGTGTGGGGTTTCTGTTGTCGCTTCATTTCAAGAGGAAGGAATCAAGTCTCAAAGTCTTTCGTTCAGGATTACTGCCTTGATTGAATTTTTGGGGCTTTGATCAAGACAAGCTACATTATCGAGTTTATGAAGAATGCAGAAATGCCGTCGGTGACCAGAGGGGCATACTATACCTTGTTTTTACAAAGTTGTACTTTTTAAGTCTTTATCTTAGCCATGTCAGTTGGATAGAAATATGCTGCTTAAAGAGTGTAGACCATAAGTTAACATAATGCATGAATCTCTGTATTACATTTAGACATTTAGGTGTTTGTGTTCAAATCCATAACCTTCTATTATTCCTACAAATGTAATTGTCAATAGCCCATTGATTCAAAATGAAATGATTCTTCCTCCATGACCCTCTTCATCTTCCTCAAATCTGCATTTGGCTAAATCTGAACCTGAAGATGAAGAAGCTTTTGATCTGCAGTTAGGTGGCGATACAGGCAGGTGTGGTGGTTCCGGCCAAAAGTACCAGGAGGTCAACCTCTGGACTCCTACGAAGGATCTGCTTACCCTGGAAATCCAGAGTTCTCGCAAGAGTACAAATTTAATTTGAGTCACTCTGGGAACGAGCAATATACTCACTTCCTGATTCCCCTGGCCCAGAACATTAACCAATCACATCCTATCTGATATAGGCGGGCAAAAAGTGTTGCGGTTTCACCGATCGTCTACGGCAAGAGTCTAATCTATTGGTTAGCTCCGCTGGTCTGGATACATCACCTTGTATTCTTCTGATTGGTCGTAGTGTTATCCAATTCCATGCATTGAAATTTTCAAATGCATGCTTGGTGCCGCCCCTCGAGTTGGGCCATTTTCAATACTCGTTGCCAGACCCTACAGCTCTCTAGATGTGGGTTTGGATTTCCAGGCTAGAATCTGCTGGCAAAAAACGTCAATACACTCTACAACTAATGAGGGAGGTTTCAAATGTGCAAATGTTTGCAGGGGATATCCTGTAATACTGTATGCTATATACTTGGTGTATCTTATTTTGTTGGGTAATCCGTGGAAATATGCACAAACGTTTGACTGAAAAGAAAAGTACATTGTTTAATCATTTGTATGCATAAAGATATAAATAAATATATTGTACCGGTGAACACTGAACGTTTCCTTTGGAAGGGTGGGGGTGTGTATTTATCAGGTTCAGGTCATAAAGCACTCTCGAGATTTTAATTCCTCTTTCAAAGAATGGTTTAAATAGCTAATCCCTTGATCAGGAGCTTCTCCTCCACACGTTCTTTAATGATCATTTTAATATCATTACAGTCTATGAGCAAGCCAAAAACGTTTCTCTACTGCCTGGCTCAGACCTTACTCCTGGCTTTGTATCTGGGATCTACTGAATCACAGTGACTGATGGGCTGACTGGAAGGATGTTTATGTGTGTGTGTGCGTGCGTCTGTTGTGTCATGAATTTGTCATGCGGGTGCATGCATGGTGTCCTCTGGTCCACCAGAAACTAGAATCTGTTATGCCTCCTGTGAGTTTGACTTTGCCTTTGACTTTTCTTTATATTTAGCTCACGAAAACATCATGACATTTACCATTACGTTGGTTTGATAAAGACGAATTAAAGGAGAAACAGTAGAGAGGGTTGAATACATTCCAACGTAGAAAAGTTTCCTCTTTTTCCACTGTATGTGTTTTTGTATTTCATGACGTTAGTTCCATGAAGATGTGAAGTAAGAAACACTGAGCTTTAAAAAGTAGAGGATTTTCCTCTTTCTCATTTTTCCCATTTCCGTGTTTCTCTTTTCAGTCTTTCTGTCGCAAACTGTCAAACTCACTGTCGGTAACAGCTGTTCTCCTTTCCACTCCTTCCCTCCTTCCCTCCCTCCCCCCTCCCTTCCTTCTCTCCCTCTCTTCCCTCCCTCTCTCTTCTTTTCTCATAATGTCGCATCCAGAGGAGCGATGAACGATGCCTGAAGTCAAATGAGGTGATCCCCAGGGGCCCTGATGACCCCCGGGCCTGATGCAGGGAGACAGACACATGATAAGGTCAAGGGAAAAGAGGGACCATGTCTTTTTGATAGTTTTTACTGTAATTAAAAATCTGTTGACAATGAGGGTGAGTTACTATTACATTGTCCTTGTGAGGGTAAAAGTGTCTGATAACTTTTCCTTTATGCATTTTCTTTGTTGAGTGGTTGCTTCGCCTTTGGTGCCCCCCATTAAGAGGATTGTGGAATAATTATTCAGTTTGAGATAACGGTATATATGTGCCCTCCCTCCTATACAGAACCACATATGAGAATATAAGAAGTGCTTTTATCTGGTCTTAAGTATAGATCATTTCCTGTGTCCCTCTCATTTTCCCCAAATGAGACGGATTCACTATCAGCACGAACACAACAAAAATGTTAAGAAAAACACATTCCACTTGAGAGATAATAATAGACGGTTATTTACACGCATACAAACAATCTGGGAGGCATTCCAAGTTCTGACCAAATAAAGCAGTCCGTAAAGACTAGATCTCCACATTCTATCATCATCATCAACAGTAATCCAACATATACAAATTTGGGCCTCCTAGTATTCTGTATATATATCAAGAATGTGTACAACTCCACAGTACAGTAAAGGTTGAGGAGAGGAGTTGATAAGAGGAAAGAAAGCTATTCCATCTTCTTTAAAAAACAAAACAAAAAAAAACCTATTAGGAGGAGAATCTGTGCACCATGTTCTGGCCCCACAATACGGAGCACATTCCTGGGTACTCCATGGGGATGGGTCCTCTTGTTCCCGGGCAATGTGATTTCCCCATATAAGGAGGCACCCTTAGCTATAGGAAGCTAAACTCTCTTTACTTTCCTTCACTCTTTTTATTGATCTTTTTTTCCTATATTATAAAGTTTAACTGCACTCGACTATGAGAAACAAACAAACACATACACACGCTATAATAAGGCGGTCAGCTCTTTTTCTTGGAAATTCCCACACTCAATAAAACCCTCCACCTAATGACTTATGGTTGGATCATTTCCGTTTAAGCCAGAAGAGAGCAGTAAAGAGCTAAAATCTTAGCTTCTCTAAAGAAGTTAGGTTATTACGACTCATAAGGAAAGCTTTTTCCAATAGTTCTGCTTTTTCATTTGTTTGTTTGTAGTCTTCTGCTAAACTTATTTCCAAATTATTTCAAACAAATATGATTTCATAAAACAATACAAATGCTGCCATTTGAGAGGAAGTATCTTAATTTATTCACAATATTATAAACAGTAGGGAAATTCACAAATCCATCAGAGGGTACAAAACTACCATATCAAACAGGGAAAGCACACCAAATAAAAATAGAACAGCAAGAGATTTTTTCTTTCAGAGGAAGACTGTGTTTTGCTTAGCTTTTGGCTAGTTTCTGTTAAGGCCAGTGTCACTTTCCCTCCACTACTGGAGACCAAACACCCAGCTACACAAACATTACCATCCTACTTCCAATCCGCCCCACGCTCCGTCGACTTCAACCAAACACAGCTTCAACCACAGAGGGAAAGAAACGCCAACCACCTGGGAAGGGGCTGATTATAAGTTAGGATGCTTATATAGCAGAAGTTAAAAAAAAACGGAAAAGTACCATTGCTCGAGAATAAGAATGAGCTCCATTCTTTGTTGTGTATTTCAGTCATTCTATACCTCCTGGCTCTCCCTCTCACTCTGAGTGCGAGGCCAAAGATGTGTGGCCTTTCACATGCATAAGGAATTCCAACTGTTCCCTATAGGAAACAATGCAGAGTCCCCCTTTCTCTCTCCCCCTCTGCCCCTCTCCCCCTTTGCCCCTCTCCCCCTTGCAGAGAGGCAGTGCATGTGTGCAAAGGCCAAAACAAACATGTGTTTGTTTAGCCAACTCCACCGGACAAGGAGGTCAATCTCCACAGAAATGTTTAGCGGTGGTGAAGGGAGGAGGGGGAAGGTCTTTTTAGTAAAAAAACATTGGAAAATGTATGCAACCAAAACAAAGAATGGATATTAAACGAGAACACACTGATTTGTTTTTTGAAAAATTGTGAATAGATTCTTTTCATTCGAGGATAATTAGAGAATGATCGTTTTGAACCACTTTGTGCCCCAATTACAATGTTTACGAAACCAGGGGTTATTGTGAAACTAGGACAAAGTATTGAAAATAATATTTGTGAAATAATTAAAAAATATATTCAAGTATCTTAAGTACCATAGGAGGACACTAAGGAATATAAGGGGTAATGTGGTTATTTTTATGTAAATTTCAGTTTCACAGAAAATAATTTAAAGAAAAAGTTCAGAATCAGTTTCAAGACAAAACCGCCAATGACCCAATAATTGTCCAATGAACCGTCCATTCTTCTGATGTCTTCTTCATCGTCATCATATGAACACAAAGTCGCCAGCTTGATAGACTTCAAGAAGGGGAGTCCCTCTTTAAAGCCCCTTCTCAAAGATTCCTCCTTGTCCGTCCGTCTGAAAGGTGTTCGTCCTTGCTTGCTTGAAGTTTTATGTTAAAGGGTAGTCTTCAGAATTCTGGGCCAGTTGAGAGTGTAATTGTGACAAAGAGTTATACTAATTCATGTGAAACATTCCTATTTGAAGATCGATGAACATTACGGAAAACAGAATATTGAAATAAAACAAAAAATAACATGGGGAACTAATTGACTTCAAAGTTGAAATAGTGTTTTGAAAACAAACTCGATTTGAAGAAATGTGCATTTTTTCATCATCACAAAGTGCTTTTTTTCATTCAACTTTTTTTGGTTTTTATACCTAGTGCCATAACCTGAACCGTATTTTAAAATACAAAATTACATTTTAACAAAGGATGATATCCTCAACACCTTAACTACATCTAACTGAAATTACATACAGCACCCTCACACAGGCTTGTCTCTTACTGCTAACTGACCACTCTTCAAGGTCCAGATACATTCTTAAAGCTTATAGTGTGTGTGTGTGTGTGTGTGTGTGTGTGTGTGTGTGTGTGTGTGTGTGTGTGTGTGTGTGTGTGTGTGT
>JAOPUD010000145.1:2180483-2190532 GCA_027122715.1 Trisopterus minutus | reverse complement strand
CCCGCCCACGTTGAGTAGGTACTTTTTGTAATGGAAAAGGAACCGTGGCGAGTCGAGGCGAGGCGAGGCGAGGCGAGTCGTGCTGGAAAAGTGTAGTGGAAAAGCGCCAAAAGAGTCATTTACACAAGGAAGTTCTACTTTTCATTGAATTTGAAAGGTATTGCATAGTTCGCATTGATTTGAAGAAATGGAAGGAATACTAAAAAGTTAGTTTCAGTCCAAGCTGGAATAAAATAGAAAAATAGAATCTGTAGTTTACTCTCTGGGTGAGCACACCACATATGTTGAGAGTGTTTATCTTTGAGTTGTTGAGTTGATTCTGGCTCCAGACGCTGCACACGCTCACTGTCCATCATGACCTTAACCCTACCGCTCCACACACCAGAGCAGGCTAGCTGCTAGCTGTCATTAGCTCCCTGACAGCACTGCTAGCGCTGCTCCGAGCGGGCGTGGCCCATCGCCATGGCGGCGCCTGTCACCTCAGGGACGGGCTGCCATCGCCACATGCCTGGATGAGGTCCCTCTCAGGAGCAGCAGCACACACAGGAACACAAGCAGGCTGCAATATGTCACGCGGTTAAAAGTGATCCAGTAATAACCCACTGCTGATCTAAATAACCCAGCGCTGCTCCGACCTCAAATAGGTTTTACTATTTAAAGGCAATCTTTTGAGTCCATAACCTTCGGTCAATATTGAAGTAAATACTTTCAGACTTTCAAGATGATGTTAACGTTAAACAAAAGGCTGAGCACAACTTCCTTGCCTCGCAACAATGCCACCCAGAACCTATCATGGACCAATGGAAGTGCAAACAAATGAGGGCGGGACCCCCAAGAGCCATGAGAATGTTAAGCTCATCTGATTGACAATAAGATGGAAGGATTGATGGAAGGAATTGAAAGAAGCCAGCAGAAGGGGAAGAAGGTGTGATCTCTCAGGTGTCCGTGCGTTTGAGCTTCACCTTTGTTCTCCAGCCTTGAGACCAAGCCTGAGACAACATGAACTCCCAGACAAGGAAAACCCAGACCCTATAAAACAGATAACAGAAGCCCAGAAAGAGAGGTTATGCAGTAAAACAGAGGGTCACCTTGAACCACAGCCTCCGTCCTGACCTCAGAGCTAACCGACCTACATGCTAGGTAGAGGAATGTCACAGGCAGCCTGAGGACTGCTGTCCATAGTGAGCGCTGCTGTGGCAGAGCGACCGGGACCACAGCTTCATGGAGGTTGATATTGTTACGCTCCAATGGGCGCTCTGAGCTTTTATGTGTGTTGCCATGTTGCCAAAACATACCATCCTTGCAACCAATCATGATCAGCGTTGTTGAGTGGTGGGATGGGTGCACACTAAGGAGGTGGTGATGGTAGAAGAGGAGTTAGCCCCACAGTGCACTGGGGGAGGTCGTGAGACGGCAGAATCGCGCAAAGGAAGAAGAGGAAGAGGAGTATAAATGTATAGTCATTGAAGAGAATGAAGAATGGGGATAAATAGGATAGCATAGTGTGTGTTTTTGAGTGCGAGCGTTTCATGCGTGTGTGTGTGTGTGTGTGTGTGTGTGTGTGTTATGCCACTGGGCAGCATTCAATGTAATGCCTTAAGTCTCCCTGCTGACCAAGATAAGCTGTCACACTCTAATAATCTCCGCATTCCAGCGCTGATTTGGGCTAAATAGGTATTTGTACAACATTCAAGATTTAGCCTGTTGGTTCCTGTTCCGCGACTACCACTGTACCTCCCCCAGAGTACCAGAATACCGGCTCCACCATACCGGCTCCACCATACCGGCTCCACCATACCGGCTCCACCATACTGGTTGTCGTTGACACACACACACACACGTCATCACCTTTACCTGAAATGGAAGCAGTCAAACCAGGTTGGCACAACGGCTCAACGGGATAATATTTCGGGAAATCTGCGAAACAATAACAGCCTTCCCTCAGCCGCACATTCCTCAGCTCTCTCCGGTAAACAATTAACCAGGAAGTGGAGTAGCAGGCGGGCTGCGGGCCGCCTTAGCAACAGAACCGACCACGGGGCTCTCTCCCAGAATGCACACCTCCTGTCCTTGTGTCTTCTGGGGGGGTTGGGGCAATTACTTTTGTATTAGGGGACCCCCAGGGCCCCGGAACCTGCTATATGATCCACGGGTTGGTGGGGGCACAATGGATACTGTTTGAATTGTGGAAACTACACACATTCAGGCGTGTGTAGTTTAGTTGTGCGGCCGTATGTGCGTGCATGCGTGCGTGTGTGGGTGGGTGTGTGTGTAGTTCAATAGCCGTTCTGAAGGGATGTCTGGAGGCTTTCTCTTCAGTTTGTAGGTAATAAACGCGGCAGTGTGGGGGAGGGTTTAACCAAAAGGTAACAACTGTGCTGTGGATTATTTTAAACAGATTCACAGAGACAGACAGACACACCTGTGCCACTACAAAGCAGATCTTTACCCTTCTCAGGGACAAAAACATAAATCTGACAAGACAAAAGGAGAGGCCATTATGAACCTGAGGAGACTGACATTCATGACATTTTCAAAAGAAAAGGCAGCCAGGCTGGACGGTTGAGTTTAGACCCACTCTCTGTGGGCTGGCTTAGTGTTTGAGATCATCTGGATTTTGCAATCGTGAGTTCTATGCTCATTGGACGTTGGAATTCACTATTGCTTACTTGTCGTAATTGTGTAATATATGTATGTTAACATGTATGTTATTATGACAAGAAAAGCCATAGCAAAGAAAACAAACAGCAAATATTACTTTTGTCAAATCGGTGTGTGGCTATGAACCTATAATACCATAGTCCTTAATCAGAAAACAATGAACATTTTCTATTGTCATTGCATCTCACACAATGGACCTCTGTGTCATGGAGCAGTGGGCAGAGGTCAGCGTCTGACACTTTGATTATGACCCATTCTCAGACTTCCATTGAGCGCTGTGGGTGAGGAGCAAGAAGAACAAGAAACTACGGCAAGAAGAGGTACAGAGCTTTTGGTCGAAGTGATAAAAATGTGAGATTCACCCACTGACCCCCCCCCACTACTATCACCCCATGGGACGTCCCACCGACCCACTCTCGCCCCAATCTACGCACATCCACAGCATTTCTTTCCGGGGCGCTGTGATGAGAAGGCCCCTGGGAACAAGGGTACGGCCAACTACCCCCCCCCTAATGACATCATCATCCTGTGTCATCCCCGCTTGTCCTTGCGATGGGCACCCTGGCCCCGCTGTGTAACCCCCCCCACCACGGCTCCCAGCCCTCCCACCTCCCACCAGGGCAGCAGGACCAGCAGCTGTCCCGTACCCTGTTGCCCCCCTCAAGCCCCAGCACGGGCCCACCAGGGACACCATCGGCCAACACAGGGACCACACAGGGACCCCAGGGACCCCAGGGACCCCAGGGACCCCAGGGACCCCAGGGACCCCAGGGACCAGGTGACGCTATGACTGCACTGCCCGTCTAGAGGATAAGGTTGCGTTGGACATTCTCTCTCTCTCTCAGCCCTTCAGTCATCCTGCAACCTCTCAGGCAAACGCCACTTTATCTGTTTGTACTGCTTACTAGTAACTGTTAAAATAGCGACAAACTGTTCAACAAAAAGAGAATAGAATCTCCTGGCTCTAATGAACATCTGCTATGCGTCACTCAAAATCAATACCCTGATTATGATTGTTATACATAAAACATTAACAAGCACCTCGCCCATGAGGGTAAAAGCTCATTAAAAATGTCCCTGTGTGAATTAATGGAGCGAGGAACAATGTGCTCCTTTATGGCCGAGCAAGCCTCTCTACATCAAACTCTCCCAAAGCGCTCTCTCTCTCTGACTATTGGGTTACATTAATACTACGGTTTGGTGTGCTGTAAACCTACACTTTGTTCTGCATTAATCATACTTCATGATCGTTTTGTCTCATGGCCTTAAGTGTTTTGCAATATGTTACGCATTTACATAAATGGAACACTAGTCCTGGTACTGCAAACACTGGAGACTGAACATGTGATATCATATTTAGCTACTTTTCTTCATTACGGACTCTGTGTGTTTTATAATGACCATCTATGGCTGGGGAGTTCAAGCCCCTACTGACCTCTATAATGACACAGTGGTCTCTGTGATATGATCTCATAACTATCATCAGACCCAGGGGCCCTCTCCTCTGGAGGGAGGCGTTTCATGGCGTGCCTCCATGACTCCGTCTCTCTCTGTCCATCTATTGTGAAACTCAGGATAACATTTCCCCAGCGACTTCCTCCAAGCAGCAGAGGAAGTCAGGCAGTTCACACTCCCCTGACACAATAGCCCCATCGCTCAGGGGAGGAGAACAGTCCCTCCACAACACCAGGGGAGGGGAGGGGGAGACGGAGGGGGAGAAAGGGAAAACGGAAGGAAAGTAGGAGGGAAAATAAACACATTTAGATGGATCAGTTACAATAACGATAAAGATAACAATAGTGTGTCTCAGTAACAGTTCTGTTATAACCACCTGGTCATATATACACATTAGTGTTAGTGTAAGTCCACACACAAAGTCCAGTCTGACTCACCAAAATTGAAATGCAAATAAACCGATATTTAAAAAGAAAAACATGAGATTTATTAAGATAGGACATGAAATCCCATAGGACTGTATTCATAACTGTTGCATACACTCACATGTTGCATTACTTGTGAGTTTCAGGAGTGTATATGTATACTGCAGCCTTTGTGCGTGGCAGCTCTTATCATTAGAGTACGTGCCTGGCAGGGACCGGCAGAGACAGGAATGTGCACAATAAGCGCACGGCACAGGTGATACGGTGAGAGGGGAGAGGCGCTGCTAACAGCAGCCTGACGCCGGCCCATGTCCATCACAGCTGCTATAATCATGATGTAATAAGGGTGACATTGCCCCTTTAGAATGAGCCACTTTCTCTGCACTCGCTTCAAAACTTGAGAGAGAAAAGGGCAGATGAGAGAAGAGATACAACAAAATGTTTCTCTGTGATACACAACATGATAGAGAATATGTTCCGTGACCTAGGATGGAAGTTCTTTAAAAGGTGCTGTAGGTGGGAAGTAAGATCTATGATTTGAATGTAATTCATTAAAAAGGCTGTAGCCGTTTGTCAGCTATAGGTGAATGTGTAGGGGTGTGTGGATATCAGTTTTGACTGTGAACCAGTCTCTGTAGGAGAATAGTTTGACCTTTGACCGGTACTGGCTCATTTCTGAGCAATCACGCTGTCTATTCCCTCACTTGATTTGCCATGAGACCGTTTTTATTGTAATAGCAGGTTTTCTTATCGTAAAAAATAATGATTCCTTGTATAAAAAAAATAAACAAAAGTGGAATGCACTCTTCTTATGCTCTCCGAACACTACTTTAAAGTTTAAAACGTGGCGTGATTTAGTTCCGTGCGAAGGTGGTAATGAGATCACATGGACAAGGTTAAACTTTCAACCAGCCAGGGTCATAATGACATTAGTTATACAACAGTTTCATCCGAGTCATTTGAATGGACAACAGGCATTCCACGACTCCATGAAAACACACACACACAACATGGTGGGCGCCTGATAGGTGACCTTGGTTAGTAGCATAAATAAAGTGTGTGTGTGTAAATGGGATCATCATTTTATTGAACAACAGGCATTCCTTCTGGGCTCAACGTGTCACTTGGGTTACAGGTGGTTCTAATAACCCTTAATAACATCAACGATGTGAGCTGTTAACTCATCCAAACCACACCTGCCAGCAAAGCCACTGTCAACATATTCCCCGGTTGCACAGTAGATGGCCCACACAAACACATTTACATGGCACAAAGTAGCTGGCCTGCATTAACATGTATCCCAACACAAAGTAGCACGGGAGTGGGCAGGAAAATGTTTGTGTTGCTTGGCAACAGACCAGTCCCAGTCGCTGAACTATTTGTGTTGGTGGAGCCAAATAAATGATTGAATAAACAAACAAATCATTATATGTTGTTGCTTATTAAGGAGCATGTGGCTCAGGAGGTAGAGCGGGTTGACTGGTAACCGTGAGGGTGCTAGTTCGATCCCGGCTCCTCCTAGCTGAGTGTCCAGGTGTTCCTGAGCGAGACACCTCACCGTGACTGGCCGCCGTCGGTATGTGAATGTGTGCATAAATGGATGCATGAATGTGAGGAAATATTGTAAAGCGCTTTGAGGGGCCACTGGTTAGAGAAGCACTGTATAAATGCAGTTCATTAACCATTTATTACTGTGAACTAATAAATGGAGCTGGGATTCACTTCTGCTGCCTCGAACCTCGCAACCAATCAGAGACATGCTGATGTTCAGTAGAGCAGCTCATGTGATTTTGCTTAAATACTCTGTCCTCTATTCCCTCATTAAATATGCAAATAAGGAAGTATAGACAGCCAAATGCATGACCATTTCCACCACATTGCACAAGTGTTGCAGGAGGTGTGCGTCTGTGTCAAACAGTAACCCATAGCTGGGTGTGTGTGTCTGTGTCAACAGTAAGCCATAATCACCTCTTTGGTATTTAGTGTTCAGAAGAACACTTGCTACCACATCTTCCACCATTTGACAATAATTCAGGAATGCAGATACAATTTTTTAATTAAAATGTTCAACACTTAAAAAAAAAAAGGAATCTGCAATTTAAAGATCCCATAACCGTCTAAAGCAAAGGGAAAAGTCGAGCAAGACGCCTGCTCCCTCATAGCTCATGAATGACATCACTGCAGGTCGCTGAGAACGAGAGCTCCTGATCGAGGCCTCAGTAGCCGGATCAGTCATAGGTCTGTCGGTGTAGCGCTATCTCAGGTTACGGGCTCACAGGCCGCGGCGGTTGAAGCCCCCGGCCACCGATCCCAACCACACAATGACCCCCCTTCACAAGAAAGAGCCCACCTACATCCATCCACAGCCCCACAGACCCCCGTCTGAGGCTTCTGTCTGTCCTCCCCATTAACGGTGACACCGGAGCCGTGGGGCTGTTACAACTGGGTGTTCCCCGCTGCCGTCAGCTCCGGCTCCTCCGGGTGCGTTCTTGCGTTCCACAGATGGGTGGACGGGTCGTCGTATTACCAGAGGTATTCTGGATGGACCCCGCGGCTAGGCTCATAAATAATACCAGGGCATCAGGGAGATGATTAGACCAAAGAGTTTGATTAGAGAATGAACATTGCTTCTCTTCTGAAACACGTCATCAATCCATGAGTCCAAGACAGAAATCCTTCATTTTATTGCTTGGTGGTTTTGTCACATGATAAATGTAATAAAACCATGAAGTTATCTTTGTAGACTTTCCGCCAACAACATGGAGGTGACCTTGGTTAGTAGCATAAATGAAGTGTGTGTGGAAATGGGATCATTATCATCCCCTGAAGGCCAGCAGATTTTATTTTAAAACATATCCGTATGACTTTATCTCTCTCTCTCTCTCTCTATCTCTCTCTCTCTCTGTCTCTCTCTCTCTCTCTCTCGCTCTCTCTCTCTCGTGACCTCAGAGGAAATGCCATAAAGACAGACAGGGCTATTGCCTCACACATGACATCATGTCTAGGCCTAAGAGTGGCCAAACTGTGTGCAGGAACAGTATGAAGAATGTGTGATGAACCAGGTCCCACTCAATGAGAAAAGCCATGCAGGGATGCAGCATGCTTGTACATCAGGAACATGACAGGTCCAGCAGGAGACCCACAGACCCACAGGGCAACAGGCAGCCATTTGCTTTGTGTTGGGAGATTTGAATTGCAAAAGAACTGGCCAGGCTCACATACACAGAGGCAGGGTGAGGAGGGGGGTGCTCCAAACACCCAACTTGGCGCATTAAGAGACGTTTGCAGACTTTTATAAGCCTTCAAATCCTGCAACATTTTCTTGGGTTTTAGGAAAATGTGTTTTGATATAAATATCCAAATCCAATGCAGCAAATACTGCATTAGATGGAAAGATACCCTAACTTCTATTCTAAGGCCCCGTCCACACGGGCGAAAACTATATTTTAGTTTAGTTTAGTTTTCCTTGGCAGCGTTTCAGGAATTTCTCTGTAAAGTTGGACTCAATGCAAAAACGCATCTAGCTGTAGAAACGCTGTAGTACACATTTAAGGCCACTGTGTAGCGCTGGCTCTCCACCAAAAAAAGAAGAAGACGAGGCGGAATATACATCAAGCCTACACGCTCTATACAAGCATACAGTAGAGGAGGAGAATGCAGTTGATAAACCTTGTAGATTGAGCAGAAAATACTTTTTAATGTACAGTTAGTAGTTACAAATACCAAGGGGCTGTATTTAAAGCTACAAAAATAATACAATTCAAATCAAACAAAACTAATTAGACGGCATCCACACAAACCTAACATGAAAACGCATTGGGCCATTGGGCACCTCTGGACGGTCGGCCCAAACGCACAAGACTTTTGCGTTTTCACCAAAAAATCCTTTCCGTGTGGACAGGGCCTAAAAGGCTGATGACTCCTGAACTTCACAAGCTACCAGGGGTTGGAAACTTTTGTGCTACTGCCTGGAATACTAGATAGTGTTTTTCCATTACAGAGTGTGAATATATATAAATATTCCTGAACATTACTTAAAGTACTTATGTGCGACTCACTTTTTGGCAGTGTGTGTGGGGGAGGAGGAGGGAAGGGGGCAAGGATAAAATCCTCCTCAATCTGATTCAGCCTTATCTCTGAGCTATCCTTCACTACATCCCACTCCTTCTCACCAGTCAGATCTGGTAAGAGAGGAAGTCCAGAGGAAAAAGACTTTCCAGTGGCAAGGAAAGTCAAGTATTTTACTATCTGCTAGACATGTATGTTTATAGAAGGGACATTTCCAAGAAACTTATCTTAAAGCAGCTTGGTTTCTCAACTACATCAACCTCAGCCTTAAGAATAATAATAAAATAAGGGTTGCCACGAGTTCAATGTGTTGCAATGGCAGTTATCCTGCCCTGGATCGAGTGTCTGTTATCGATAAGTAATTAACAAAGTGGTACCCGTGCGTTCAACAGGCACAACATTATCATATCTTAAGTATTTCATATCTTAAGTACCATCATTTATTTGAGTACTTTTATTCCTTTGCTATAATTGCAAGCCAATCATTCTGCTTTTAACTCAAATATGTGCGTGTTATAAATCCCATCAACTCAATAACACTGAGCTGAAGAGGACTTTAGCACGTGTTTAGCAAGTGTTGCCTTTCATGCAACAGGATTTTGCACTTTGGCACTTTTTTGGCATTTTGAGTCACTTCTATATGATTATTTACATGTCCAGAATGTTCTCACTGGGCAATGTGTGGAGGAGCCCATTGATTAGTCCACACATATCTTTAGAGTACTCCCAAAGTGGACAACTTAAACTTTTGGTAGTTTATGGCTTGACTCAAATAATTATTTGTTCATCCCTGGTTTCCAAAAGCCCAGGCGCTGTTGATCACAACTTCCCTTTAGGGCGTAATAAAGAAAAAATCCAATAGATTGCATTTCTATATAGTGGAGTGTCTCTCTCTCTTATTGCCATCGTGACCGCACGCTATTTCTGGAACAGAGTTTGACCCAGCATCAACAAGGTGAACTTGATAATCCTTGTTTAGTTATTGTTGTTGTGGCGCTGGTATCCTCCCAGCATGTGTTAAAGGATGCAGGTTTGTTGTAGTCGTGCTGTTCACCTGCAGCCTTCACATTCCACACTGCAGGAGGTCCACAACTCTCCCGTCTGGAGGCGCCGCTTCAATCAGCATTTATTTGTGGTGTTTCTCTTCCCCGGCCGGCTCTGTACGTCACACACACGGCATCGGAGGAGTCAGTATGACATCACGGAGCACCCGGGGCAGTCGTTAAGGAAGTGCGACCTGTACCGTCTTCAGAGGCAGGGAGGACGCCAAGCGCCCTGAAACCACATGCCTCCATACCGCCACCTCGGGAGGAGGGACTGTGTGTGTGTGTGTGTGTGTGTGTGTGTGTGTGTGTGTGTGTGGGTGTGTGTTTGTGTGTGTGTGTGTGTGTGTGTGTGTGTGTGTGTGTGTGTGTGTGTGTGTGTGTGTGTGTGTGTGTG
>JAOPUD010000145.1:2134803-2161098 GCA_027122715.1 Trisopterus minutus | reverse complement strand
CAGTGCCCCTCAGTGGCCCTCCTGACCCCTCAGTGGCCCTCCTGACCCCTCAGTGCCCCTCCTGACCCCTCAGTGCCCCTCAGTGCCCCTCAGTGCCCCTCCTGACCCCTCAGTGCCCCTCAGTGCCCCTCCTGACCCCCACCTTGCCGTCCCGTGCTCCTCGGCCCTTGTCCTCTCCCTTGCGGTGCTTGGAGGAGGTGGTGCCCTTGGGGCCATGGCTGCCCTCCTTGCCGCTGCCGGCGCCGCTGGACAGCGAGGTGGACGACTGGCTCATGGTCCTCTTTCGACTGTGGTGCTCCGCCTTGGGGGTCCGCTGAGGGCCCGAGATGGAGGGCGAGGGCACTGGCTCCTCCTTCTTCTCCACGGACCTCTTGGACCTGGGGGGCGAGCAACAACGGTAACATGTTGCTAGTGTCTCAACCAGAAGGGGCGAGATATTCTACTGAAGAGAAGTTAAACCAGCCGCCACCACACACACCATGGAGACATGGAGCACCAGCCCATGTATCCCTACCTGCCAACTTCACAACAAACCGGATTCACATCACCACCCTGCATCCGCTGTCTGGAGCAGCCCAATATGAGTCACCTCGTGATGGGGGCGTGGCCTCGTGATGGGGGCGTGGGCCTCGTGATGGGGGCGTGGGCCTCGTGATGGGGGCGTGGCCTCGTGATGGGGGCTCGGGCCTCGTGATGGGGGCTCGGGCCTCGTGATGGGGGCTCGGGCCTCGTGATGGGGGCGTGGGCATCGTGATGGGGGCTCGGGCCTCGTGATGGGGGCGTTGGCTTTGTCACCACTCACGATGCATACGTAGACATCTGTGGTGTTTAGTGGCATACTGCCCTTTTCTATTCTTCATTTGTGAAGATCGACGCGGCAGTGGTAGCGCTCATTGTCTGGAAGGTTGCTGGTTTGATCCCAGGCTCCACCTCGCTAGAGTGTGGACGAGTGTGGACGTGTCCCTGAGCAAGGCACCAATCCCTTTCTTCTCCCTAGGAGCTGGCGGTTGTCTTGATGGTTGACGCAGCCGGGGACATATGGATGTGTGTATGAATGAATGAAGGAGTGGCCCCCAGATTATAAAGCACCACAAATGTGGTCCTTTATCATTCTAAATGACCCATGTAGATCTCCTCATATCTCATACAGTAGGTATTAAAATGTGGTTGTACTTTTTCTTATATCTCTGCCTAAATGGGCCATGTCATTGTTGGGATACGCTCCCCTCTATATTAAGACCTTTAGTGGGTCATTAGAGCACTTTATACACACACACACACACACACACACACACACACACACACACACACACACACACACACACACAAGGGGTTGACTAGCTGCTCGTTGCAAAAGGACAGTTGAGGACTCACTCTTTACTGCTGTTTTTATGGTGTGTCAGAGACTTCTCCTCCTGCTTGGACCTCTTGTTGTCAGGCTTTGTACCGTCGTCCTCATTCTACGGTCACAGGAGGAAGAGAGACAGAGGGACAACATTGTTAGGCAGAGGAATATGTGCCAAAAAGAAAGGAAAAAAAACTGTTTTGTGTGATTCTTTGAGTTTAGATGTACTACCTAATGTACAATGGGGTTTTTTTTGAGTGGGGTTATTAACTAAGTTTGCCATCATTTCAAGCACTTTTAATTGGTAACTTTGCTAACTTTACAAAATGGTGTTGAAAAATTTAGCGTAGCAACTATGGCAATATGCAGTTGTAAAACTTGACAAACTGCCTCTGGGAACAATTCACTACTCCACCACAGGGAAAGTCCCTTAAATCGACTCTCCACATGGAAGGGTGTTAACACAACAGTCGTTTGTCACTGAACGCCGAAACCTTTTCCTTCACTATGAATGAAAACACCAGGGCTTAGTGGAGCTTCCGTGACACATAATGAGTTGTGGCCAATAGCTGGCGTCCACATCATGGCTCAACACGGTGAGATCCGTGCCCTACGGAGCCACATCCCAGACGCCGTGGCGTGCGTCCCACCTTGTGTTTCCTCTTGCCCTTGCTGGAGTTCTTCCCCGAGCTCTGCTTGCTGAACTCCTTCCCGTCGCGGTCCAGCGAGTCGTCCCGCTCTACCTTGATCTCGGCGGGCTCCTTGTAGGGCCGCCCGGGTATCCTGGTCAGCAGGCTCAGGTCTGGGGGGGGAACACACACCGCCAGGGGCAATGGAGTCAAAGATACAATAACAACAGTAATAGTGATGATAGGGGTGGTCAATAATGATGCCACTGCATAGCAATGAGGACATTGCCTACTTTTGAGACCCCAATTTCTATTGCCTAAATGTAACATAATATGAACAAAATAAGAGGTTTCAAATGTCAAGGAAGAAAGGCAGACTGCCCGCTCCGGCGGGAGACAACCCCGGGCAACGGGCAGCGTTCAGCGGGGCTCCAACGGACAATCCCGGGCAATAATCGCGGACAACAATCCCTTTCTCCTCCATGTCGCGGTTCCCAATTCCTTCTCAACCACGGCCGAGATAACCCCCAGTACGAGTCTCGTCGTGGAAATACCAGAGACCTCAAAGAACCCGACTCAGTCTAGTCTTTTCACCAAATAGGAGCTTTATGGAAGCTTGGGTTGTGTTGGTGTTATGCGCTGTTATGCGCCATAACACCAACAGCAGACCGGTTATCCAAATAACAAAGAACACATGCGTTAGTGTATGTATTCACATGCATACACACACACACACAAAGACACACACACACATATGTGGTGCTCACACTGTCCTAGCTCATTGTCTCATTGGCGGGCCAAATTCTCTGGGCGGACAAAGCAGAGAAAGGGGAGGTAACCTGGGACCATATGACAACATATAGGGCCAGATCCCACATCGAAGCGTTTGAGCTTTCCTTTTTTCAAAAGGCGGAGCAAGATACCAACTGCTCGTTTTACACATGAAGCCATTTTTAGCTACTGGGGGACCATAGGCAGGCTAGGAGAACTCAGATTAACGTTAGAAAACCTCATAAAGTGAAAATATCTTGCCATGGGACCTTTAATGTAATGATCCTCTCAGTAGACTATATAAAATGGGGCTTATCCTCCACGTGAGGAAAAGGTCAACAAAAGGTCAGACAAAAGCGCAGCGACGGCTAGTGTACCTATCTTCACCAGGAGCGCCTGCTGGGGGGGCGGCCGCCCCAGGTAGTGCTCCTCAGGGTCGCTGAGTGGCGACAGCAGGCCCTTCTCCTCCAGCGGCGAAAACATGCAGACGGGCGTGCGGATACTCTCCGAGTACTTGGGCGTCTGCGACGACGAGGGGATGCTGTCGTTCTCCTCAGAGTCCGACGACGATGACTCCGTCTCCACAAACTCCCGGGACTTCTGGGACGTCTTGGTGGGCGCCTTGGCCTTGCGTTTGTCTGTGGCGGCGCCGGCGGCGGCTCCGGCCACAGGTCCAGCAGTGGTGGCGACGGTGGCCGAGGCGGGGGCGGGGGTGCTGGTGGTGGTGGCGCTGGCCGCCACGGTGGGCCTGGGGGAGGACTTGGGCTCCTTCTTGATGCTGGGCTTCCGGGAGCCCTTGGTGGCGGCCTTGGGCCGGTGCGGCGGGATCTCCGGCGCCGGCTCGCTCTCCACCCTCAGCCCGCCTTTGGGCTCCTCCACCACCGGCAGCTTCTCCGACTTCTTGGGCTGCTTCTTCCCCACCGTCCGCCGCTGCGCCGGGCCGCCCCCGTCACTCTGGGCCGGGGACTTCTGCCGGCCGCGGGTGCTCTCCGCCCCCTTCTGCGGCGGCCGCAGGTCCCGGCCGGGCGCGGGCGCGCCGGGGTCCTTGGAGCCGCCCTGGCCGCCGTAGCTGCGCCCCGAGCTGGTGTCCCGGCCCTCCTTCTTGTACTTGGTGGGCCCGTTGGCGCCGTCCACCGGGGACGCCGGGGAGAACTGCTTGGCCTTCTTGAACCAGTTGTCCAGCTGCCACTTGTTGGCCATGTGTTGCGTAGGCTGGAGGGGAGAGGGGGGACGGGTGGGATGCACAGGTTAGGGGGGCTGGTATCCAACACATCTACTGATGGTTGACCGCAGCACAGTGAATTATATGCTTCTGAAGGGTACAACTAAATATCAGTGAAGGGGGACACAGCCTCACTCAAGTTCACAATGCAGCACAGTACAACGTGGCCGCAGGGAAGCTGCCAAAGCTGGCTCACTGACAACCGTCATAGTTTATGGCAGACATATGCCCTAAACAATAGGGACATTACATAATTATTAGGAGCTCTGACTACATTCTTCCTTAATTGTCCTTAGCCCATGCCTTGGTCAATAAGGCCTAGGTGCACAGTGGGCCCTGGGTAAGGGAGCCCGCACCCTGGGAGTCGGCCCCCGGCCCCTAGCTACGGTCACCCTGTGGGGTACTAGGTGGACGGTGTTCCCTGGGTCTGGGCCCCCTGGGCCCCTAGCTGCGGCCCCCCCCTAGCTGCGGCCCCCCCCTAGCTGCGGCCCCCCCTAGCTGCGGCCCCCCCGTGCGGCGGCCCTGTACCTCGGGGGAGGCGGGCCGCGGAGGCTCGTTGGCCTCGCTGTCCGTAGAGCTGCTTTCGCTCTCGCTGTCCGAGCCCGAGCTGCTGTCGGAGCCGCTGCGGCTGCTGGAGTCGTCCCGGGAGGGGTCTGCCCCCTCGCTGTTGTTGCTGTTGTTGCTGTGGGGATGGAAGGGGGGGGGGGGAACCCCAAGGAGGTCACTCGACGGGTGGTCACACAGCATGAGCCATCGCTGCACAATGCCTTGGTATTCATTGATTTTCTCATTCATAAAAATTGCTATGGTATAAAATGGTCTAAATCCACATACTAAATCCTCTATAAATAGAAAATATGAATATTAAACTTATACAAATTATGCCAACAGACCGATCGCCAGCCTCACAGTTGAATCCAAGTAAAGTGTGTGTGAGGTTTTTTTGGTATGCATATCATCAGGTGGAGGAGGTTCTGGTAACGCTGTCTGTAGGTACCGATCAGAGCCTATTGCTACCTGGTAGACGTGTTCCTGGAAGTGTTTTTGGCGTCCTGTTCCCCATCGCTGTCCTCACTGCTGCTGAGTTTCAAGTCATCCTCCAGCATACTAAACCAGGGTGAAACGGGTGTTTAAGCCAATTTAAAGAGGTTTACATTGCAGCGCACTAGTGTTTAGTTTGGATGGCCTTTCCTAACATAGGGGGCGTGGATAAGTCAACGTTTCTACTGCTCAAGTGTGTTCTTCTACCAAGTCTTACCAAAAAAGAAAAAGCATAGTACAGATGTTGTGTGAGTACATGCATGCATGGGGTTGTGTATCAGAAAGACGGCGTAAACCAAAACGGGGCTTTGGCTCTCTTACTTTGGCTGGTCCTCACACGCTTTGGCTTGGTGACTGCTGGAGCTCTTGGACGCATCTCTGCAGCGCTCTGGAAACATGGGAACTGAATGAGAACTAGGACCCTGAGGCAGCGCCTGTCCAGACTCAACCGCCTAGGACGAGTTGACTACTTGTAGAAATAACTATTCCATTAAAAACTGCCTATTTAATAAATTGCACAGACCATGCGTACAGAGATTCAAATATACCTATACAAAGCCGGTAGTAGAACACAATAATTCATTCAGCATGCACATAAATAAAAGAGAACTTTTGGTGTGGGAGATACTTACTGTGTCCCCCAGGGAAGCCAGCGTGCTGAGAGTCCTACAACAAGAGGATAACTCACTATTACACACAAGGTACCACACAACTGATACCACAATTGAATATCAGCCAATTAGAATCAAGTAGTTCAGCTACATCCTCGTAATGTTATGCGGGCTTCCAAGAAAACCAGTGTGTACAGTCGCATGCAGAATACCCCCGGAACCCCAGAGATGAGCTGTGTATTTGGCTTCAGAATCCAACATCCAAATGGCTCCAGCGTAGTTTCATTGGGGGAGAGAGCTAGACCTTTCAAGAACCAATAACAATGTCATGCCCCTAAACTGACTATTTTATCGGTTTGTTTTTATATACAGGTTATACAGGCAACAAAACGGGCGGGGAAGCCCTGCTGGATGTAAGCCCCAGAGAGAGGGGCTCGGTGGGGGGGGGGGGGGGGGGGGGGGGGGGGGGAGCGTGGCTGGGTGCTGCAGTGGGCTGCCGACCTTCGTGGGGAATGGAAACTTGGATGGCTCAGTCTTGCAGGGAGTGTGGATGGCTGTGAGCGGCGGTGGCCACGACTGAGTCATTTCCTGTGACAAGTGTTTGGAGGGGAAAGGAGGAGTCAAAAGAAGAAAAAAACAAAACACTAAACATGAACACAATCATATGGACCCCTTTGGATGGTGGTGGATTTTAACATGTAGGAAAATATCAGGGTTACCTTTAAAATCTCATCCACGCAGTTGGCGTCCCCAGAGCCCTGTGGACATGAACAAACATTACAGCACGGCCCCACGGCTCGACAGGTGAACCGTGGCTATGAGAGGCGTGAGTCACTCTATAAGCCCCGGGCCCAGCAGCTGTCCATAAGCCAGGCCTCCGCTCAACAACCGCCTCAGACAACAACTCTTACTATATGACCACAATGTACGCATGTGAGCATGTGCCTTACATCTCACAGACAAGACAAGCTACTCTTAGCCTACTATAATTCAGGCCAATATAATGGACCGTTTTCTATAGAATACATCTTTGAGTGCGGTCTGGGTGGCGACGGATGGTCAGTTCTGTTTGTTTATGATGGATGTGCATATGGTGTGTAATCAAACTCCCTTCGATAAAGAGAACATAAAAGCGATGGACTGTTCATTTCAAATACATGTGAATGATGTGTTTGAGGGTATAAGAAACACACCAGTCGATGTTGTGGAGCAGTGAAGTACACCAGTGATAACCACGGGAGAGGGGGGTGTGCCGAATTCCTGCCTGTTGTGATTCATGTCTTTTTGTACTCTAATGGCTTAAAGCGAACAAACTCAGCAATAAGCACTTGGCCATAAAGCCATCTTAAGAGGGGAGCGAACAGCAGACTCAGCGCTCCCCGTGAGCGCAGGCCGGCGGTGATACCGGCTGGAACCCACCCAGGGAAAGCTTCTCTTTTGCCAGGTTGAACGTCATCGTTTCTGCCTTTCAGTCAACAGTAGACTTAAGATTACTTTCTTACTGAAGCTGAACATATAGTCAACAAGTGTCGCTTATTTGAGACTAGTAATTCTTATTTTGGTTTTACCCATGGTGAATCACAACCTTGTTCTCTTCCAAACTTTATTCTTTCAATGTCGCTGATATAACAGCTTGATTCATTCTTTGAAACATTTTAAGCATTTTAAGTAGGTTGGTTTCCGTAGGGGGTGGGCATTAGTGCATCATGTACTGCACCATGTGTGAAGACACTGATGGGACTGCTCCTTATCTGGCCATCGTGTCAAGGCCAACATGACACGATTATCCATTCTTGGCTGCTTGCACATAAACCCCTAAAAAAGCCCTGTAAATCTCTTTCAAAGCAGTGTCCTTTTATGCTCTTTGAAATCAGTAACCAAGTCACATTTCCATTGGACAGCATACGCCTAAATCTATGATGCCCATGTTTATTTTAACCCTTGCAATAACAATATCAAAAATAAACTTAGTGTTCAATTCAATGTTTAGCTCAATCTACACCACACTACACTCCTCTTTTACCCCCTTCATTGCATGTTTCAGTTTAGTGGTTTCACTGTGCTGGTAGGAGCACCAGCTCATCCACCAGCTACCAGTCCCACAAATGCTCCAGTGGGGCCTCACCTCCACCGGCTGCGAGGGGATCTTGAGCTTGGAGAGCGCCGCCTTGCCGTTGGACTTCATCTCGCCCATGGTGCCGCTGTGAGACTGCCCGCTGTAACTCTCCCCCTGTGAGCTCTTGGGCTCTGCCGTCTCCTGGCCGTCCATGGGCCGTACGTATGCCGTGGGCTTCTGCTGCATGGAGCCCGGCTTGGACATGAGGGACGGGGGGAAGGCCTGGCCCGAGTGTGGGCCGCTGGGAAAGGACGAGTGGACGCGTGAGGGCGAGTCCCAGTTGGCCTCTCTGTCTCTAGGGGACTTGCGGTAGCGCTGCTCCTTGCCGTGGTGCTGGTCGGTGGACATGGAGGTCCGCGAGTGGCCGCTGCCTCCGCCGCTGCCCCCGGCTGTGGAGCTCAGGGAGCCCTTGGCCGGGCTGGATGTGTGGGACTTGGAGTGTTCCCCACTGCTGTGCTTGCTGGACTTCTTCTCGCCGCCGTGTCTCTGGCTGCCGCCCCGCTGGCTGCCGTGGCCGCCCTGGAGGCCGGAGCGCTTCTGGGACTGGGAGGAGGACGCGCCGGCCGCGGGCCCCACGGGGGTCCACTTGCTGCCCTGGCTGTTGTTGCTGCTGCTGCTGCTGCTGTTGCTGTTGCTGTTGCTGCTGCTGCTGTTGTTGTTGTTGTTGCGCTGGTCGCTGCCGAACAGCGCCTGGCTGGATTTCTCCTCGGACGAAGTGGTAGTGCTGGAAGGTTTGCCGCCAAGCTTTGGCATAGTGTCTCCACCGATGGGTTCTTTCATCTCGTCGTAATTACCCAGCATGCTCTGAATACGACTGGACAGTTTATCTTCCTTGCAGGACTGCAGAGAGAGAGGCAGGGGGACAGGGAGAGCAGGAAGAGACAAGAAGAAGAAGTGTGGACAAAGGCAGAGGATGAGAGGAAGGGAGTAGGATATACCAGATGTGGGGACAAGAGGGGGAAGTGAAGGAAATAGATAGAATGATGAGTGAAGGAACGAGAAGGGAAAAAAAACAAACAAGGGTCAGAGCCTGATCAGTTTTTACCCAAGGTTAATGACCATCCTAGAAATGTACAACCTGGATTGCATTCCCAGGGCCCATAATGAAGACATATGGGATTTGCATAAGACTGTGCTTCAATAACTATTACTAAACAAGAGTTAAATGAACAGTGTATCCTAGGGGTGTAATGGTGACACTAAAGTCACGAATCGGTACGTACCACGTTTTTTAAGTCACGGTTCAGTAGGTTTTTCGATACAGGAGTTTTTATCATTTTCTTTTTATTAAACAATTTGATTTGGATTTGATTTATTAAATTGTATCAAACAAATGCCTTACACAAATGAAAAGACATCAACTCCAATTGAGGATAAAAACACAATAAAGTAAGGACTTATTTCCATTGTGGTCCTCATCACAAAGCATCAGGACAAGACGAGACACTGTGTGTGATAGTCAACAAAAACGTTATTAAAAAATTAATTAATTTCGGTACGTGCCGAAATGAAACATGCATCAAACCGTTAGACCCGTACCAAAATATTTTGGTTTGAATATGCGTATCGCTACACCCCTAGTGTATCCTTATAGAGGTGATAAAGCTTTACACATGCAAAATATATGATCGACTAGACAATCGCTTACTGTATCTACATGGAGTACCAACCAACCAAGCCAACAACCGGTCAGACACTGCCTAAAGGTGGCGGCGGGAATAATAAATAAAGAGATAAACGGTTTTCCATAGTTCCACCAAAAATAAACATGGTTAAATCAATCACGGCGTTGGCCCTTGGCTCTGGTGGCGTGGCTCTGGCGGCGTGGCTGGCCAGCGGCCCCTGGAAGGAGGCAGAGCCCAGCGGAGAGGCTCTGGTTTCACACAGAGGCCCGAGGGCCACCTTGGGTTTCAGAGTCACACAGAGGAAACCTGGACTAGCAGTTATCTGCTGCAGGAAGCTAACACGCTCACAACTCCACCGGTACGACCGGCTCTGGCCTTTTGGCATCTCTGGAGAGATAAGGTGTGGGCCTGAAGAATGGTGCGGTGGAGTGGTAGTCATGTGTGTTTATGGAATCATGTCACGCTAATTCCCTGGTGTATATTGACTATAGGGATATAGTCAAATGGTTTAAGTGTTCTGCAGTGTAGTTGGAGTGTTTCAGTAGTGGCTTTTTTAAAGGCCTCTTAATAAGCAGATACTCATTTACAGTTGAGTGTGACTGCATTGCCAGCTCTCTAAAGAAATGAAGTAGATGTTACAATATCTGTCAACAAAAGGCATATGCTGTTGGCTTATCACATCTTTAACATGTAGGTTACAGTGGTGGCCAAGGTACAACCCCAGAACAGTTACATAAGACTGAAGCTGTCATATTCAGGAAATATATCTAGATTAACTAAAAACTAAAACGAAAATGCACTTACTACACTGCTGATCTACATCAATCAAAGTGCAGCTGCAGCCGAGTGTGTGCACACATGGCCATGAAAGCAGAACACAGCATACTTCAATTTAGTGAAGCATGACAGAAGAAAAAAAAAAAAAATACTGACTGCTGCAGACTCGTATCCCCATTAGAAGCAACCACTGATTTCTAGTGGTTTTTCATCTGTTAAAGAGAGGTTTGGTTTCTCGCAAAGCGACCAATGAAAGAAAAGAGAAAAAAATAACTGGGGCACTTTAAAAGACGTGCCTCCCACTACGCACATGTGCGCTCAAAGGCAGATTTTCATACCTTTCACTTTGTTGTGGGACAAAACAAGCGGGCCTCATCACAACCCTCACCTCTGATCCCTTTACATTCCCAGCCTGTCAGGACGCATTCCCCGCACAGCCTCTGATGACTGGCTCTGGCTGAGGAGAGGAGCCTCTGAGCTCTGCACAAATCTGGTTAGTGGCAAGAATTAGAGCTGCGCCACGGACACAAATCCGCTTTACAATTACAGGGACCAGGGCAGGAAGACTGGGGCAGCAGGCCCACATGTCACTAGCAATGCCAGGGAGGAGGGCCATGCAACACAGTGGACCCAGGGAGGAACCACGCTCAACACGTTAATAGTCAACCATTGAAAACAGACTCACAGCAAGACGTGTACCTGGTCAACAATGAATGTTTGGATGGGAAAATGAAAAACAAATGCTAATTTGCTGCTACATATGATCAACCCAGAACCTCTATCTCCTACATTAGGTCCCTGATGTGTTTACTTAACTTCATTCCAGTTACTGTCATGCACTTTGGCAAATAAATAAGCTACAGTTTAGCTCAAATGAAGTGCTGTGTGGTTTCAATGACATTTGGCCCAGTGCAACCTAACCACCACTCACTTAAAGTTAGGTTCACACTTGAAGAGTAAAAAGCTACGTTACTTTTTTACTGAGCACTAGAGCAAATAACAAAAAGCCCAATACAGTTAACACAAATCTAAATGCTTTAGAACCTGCCATTGTTGGTGAAGGGCAGTCCATAATCAACGTAAATACACTTACACACAAAAAGGTACACAATCAAGTGCTCGAGAGTCGATCATTTGTCTTCCGTGTACGAGACATACAAGCAGGAAAAATATTCTGCTAAAAAGCACAATGGTCAAAGGCAATGGCTTGAAATCGCAGTTAAGTGCAGAAAAAAAGACAAATGTAGTATCCAACACTGAATGTCCAATTGGACTTGCGTGTCCAGGGTCCATTCAACAGATTAGCTTTGTGTGTAAAGTGTGTCTCCCACTGTTGGTTGAACGGATGAGGCTCCTAATGGGGTGCTATGCGGTACAGTAACTATTGATTTTCTCATGTCATTTACTACTTTCTTTAATTTGATAGTCTTTCACACTTTGTGGAGCAGTTGATTACTGTTTTATCTTCTGGGTTGCATTATCAACCCCTGGCAGAGAGAGAGGGCGGGCGGTGTCCACCCTGTTCCTATAGAGGCTGGGCCACAGAGACATTCATAGAGGGGGGGCTCACTCCATGAAGCCAGCTTTGTTGTGGACGGCTGGGACAGCGCTTTAACAACAATACAGACGGCACCAGCAGCCGTAAGGTTGAGCCGGGAGAGAGGCTGACTCGTGGTCAGAGGTAGAGGGTGTGAGGGGCAAATTAGGGTGTGGTATAAAATTACTAAGAAACACTGCCTTCTAAAAACAGCACCAGCACTTACCTCCTGCTGTAGCAGCACCAAAAAAACACTAGTTTGTCACTAGTTATTGTCCAACAGCAGTAAAACAATTCCCCCAAAAATACGTTTAACAGGTGACTGCAACCTGGTCTTGTTTGTTTCCTGTTCAGTAATACCGTGATGTTCTAATCCTGGTACCTACAACTTAGGGGATCAATAGTACAGATGAAGAGGGCTAGAGAATAGCGAAAAGGAAAGTTGGACAAAATGACGAAGAAAAAGAAAGACAAAAAATGTAAAGAAAAACCAACAGAGCAAACTTACAACTTTATAGGGTTCAGGAAAGAGAGGGGAATTTGCTGGGAAGGCCTCTCCTCCGCCTTGCTGGATCTCTTGATTGCGCCTTTCTCTTTCTTTCATTCGGAGCACATTCCGGTCCTCACGGTTCATGTTGCTATCGAGAGAATCACAGACACAGGTCAGCACGCAGACACGAGCCTCCAGAACAACAAATAGAGGCCAACTCACCAACAGAGATTACACCACATTAACATCGGCCCTGATGGCCAGAATAACAATGCCACAGAGGTCAGGCTAAAATGACCAAGAGAAAGAGACAGAAAGAGAGGGGGGAGAGAGACAACGACAGCTTCAGCTGCTGGCTGTGGGCAACAGCGTGCCGGGTTCCAGACAAGGCCACCCACTTTCACCTGCGACATATGCCCCGAGTCACCCTGAACACGGGGCTGTGGAGCTACGTCACACCACCGGAGGGACCAACACCTTCTGAACGGACAAGAGGCGGGACCAGGAGAGGTCCCGGAGTGGCCCTGGACCGTCAGTGTGGGCCTGGACCGTCAGTGTGGCCCTGGACCGTCCGTGTGGCCCTTGTGAGGTACCGTAGACAGCAGAGGAGGCTGGGTGGGGAACTGAAGACATGCCCTCAACACACTGCTGACCTCACCTAACTAGTGTCTAGGAGTCTGACCACTTAAGACGCGCATAATAGCGGAAAACACATCAAGTCAAAACATTTGAACTGGCGTGGATGTAGCACCTGATGGTGGCAGAGAACCTGCCACTAGGAATGACTTCCTCACCATGTCATGATACATCTCTGCTCTGTGAGGAACGTGCAGCCAAGCAGAACATTTCAAAGACAGAACGGCAACACTTTCATTGTGCTTGTTACCCAGTTTTACACATGAATGGATATACAGATGTACATCAATAGGCATAGTAATGGAGCAAATAAGTTAACTGTGGCCAGTATGACTGACAGGCAGTTCTCAAAGTATGATAACACTACTACTCACCGCGACTAGACCTACGCCCTTTCTCCATATGACGCACTTATTTGCGCAATAATATAAAACTACAGCTGTCACGTCGGCAATGCGTGCAACAATGCAACGCGTTACCATTTGATTGCCTTGCATGCAAGCTGGCTATCGAGGCCAGCAAATGGGTATTTCCCACTAAACCACATTCATCATTATCAGTCACGTCTCAAAGGACCAACAATTCCCATCTGAGTCAATACTCTTAAAGGGCAAAGTGATAGTAGAGCAGTCGGTAGCTGGGCTCCATTACAACCAACCTCAGGATGTAACCGTGACCTTAAGTGTTGAGAGCCGACATGGGCCGTCCATTAACACCGTTTTACAGCGGGAGGTGTAAAAGCCATTCTCACACTAAAATGGAAAGATTTGGGCCAAGCTGTTTCTTGAGTAAATGATAAATGAGGGTTCATGTAGTCGTGTTGGCCAGCCTAGGTCCAGCATCGCCGCTAAACACAGGGGGACCAAGCCTGGAGCGGTGGCAAGGCAGTCGCTACAATCAGCCCTAATTGTTTAATCTAAAAACCGATGCAACAGTGAAGCAAGAATGTCGCTATTAGTTTTTGTTGAGTCAAAAGAGGCCAATTAGTGTTGGTGGTTAAGGGAATGAGGAGCCACGCTGTTGGAACAGTCTAAGCTCCCGGGGTTCCCTTTCATGGCTAAACCCCATTTATTTAGCACACATGAAGCCATTGGACGGGCGGCCACAGATAAGATCATAAAACGAGTATTGGTTTCAACAGCTAAGAAAACAGCATTTGACTATCAAACCACAAAAGCTCAGATAATTGTTTTTTTAACCAAAGGTAAAACGCACATACACACAAACACGCACAGACTATCAATTTGGATAAGATCGGAGTAGGAGATAGATAGAGATAAAGATATAGATATATATAGATATATATAGATATATATATATATATATATATAAGAAACAAAAACCCTTGTATGGTCTATGAGCCAAGAACTGGTTTGGAAATGACAAATTCAGCTAGAGCAGAAACAAGAAGAGTCCTGCTATTGACAGCGGGCCGTTATGAGTAATGCAACAGGTGTCTCAGCTACACTGGCAAATTGCAAATGCACTGGGTATTTTTTCAGGCATTTCAACCACAATGAGGAACGTAACTTTGAGGACCAGAATGTACCAGCGGTGGTCCATAATCTTTTTTTGCCCTAAAGTAATCTGCCTTCAGAGAACAAAAACAACTCCACAAAGCCTATACTCAAAACATACTTGCTATTGAACTAAAAGCATCATGATCATGGCATAAAAATGTCAGGACAAAAGGCTTTTTAAAATCAAATGTTACATAGTTGCAAACCAAGTTTCAATTTTGTTCATCACAAACAAATGTGTAGTATTAAGCCAACAAGTCTGGACAAACATTGTGATTTAAATATTGTTAACAATTGAGTGTAAATGTCTGTTGTTCAGAGACCCAAGAGTACATCTAGGACATTAAAACAACCCTTCAGTACAGGCCTAGTCCACATCCTTCAAATTAAACATTTACCATCTTCAATTTGTGTAAACACTACAATGGGGAAAGTTTGATCACAGCTAAACTAACCATTGCAATAGGTTTTATTCAATAAAACACCCGATACAGTTTGTAACATTTGACATTCAAAAAAAGTGTGCAATTATTTGCACGGCAACTGCAATTTGATAGCGCAATTGCATAGCCAGGCTAAAGAGCCAGGCTGTGCCCCTCACAGCTAAAGCAAACAACATGGCTGAAACATGGCTGGAATAAATGTCCACTGGGACTGAGACCCTACACAACTCTTTGCACCTGTGTGATAGCTGCATTCTGAGATAGTGTCAGCCTGATGCTAGAGAGAACATGCTCAGGTAGCTTATAATAGAATCCCCAGACGATATTCTCTGATTCCAAGGAAGACCAGTGACTCGTGTTCACAAGCCCACAGATAACTAATGACAACAAGTCAGAGGTTTGACAACAACTTAAAAATAATCTATATACACATAAACCTTTCATTTGGCATAACAAGTTGGTACCACAATGATACAAGGCTATGTGACAGTGTGTTGCTCTGGGTCTCAAGTTACATCTTTCAATACTACATCTACCAAAAGTATGCAGAGTTTAAAACAAAGAGCCTTATGATCACAGTCCCAGCACACACAGCACAGAACTGCCATTACCAATGATTGATTTGATGGGAATGACTGACAGCCAAAAATCCAAAACAGGGCCTTAACTGCACACACTAAAGTTTAGTGTTTACCGAAGACATCCACAGCAGCTACAAACACTGACCACCAACACTGAACACTGAACATGTAGCCAAGTCACCAACTACTACATTTACATATCTTACCCTGCCTGAGAGGCCATGGCCCCAACCACTGAAACATTGGAAGAAGGGGGGGGGGGGCTCAGATAGTCTCCCAGGGATTCAGAAGTATTCCCCTCATAACCTGTCAGAGCGCTCAGATTCTCAAGCGTCCTGTCCCGGAAGCGATGTGGACTCTATGGTTAAACCCCAGGACTTTTAAAAGTCTAACTGTAGTTTCTTTACTTGGTTCGACGGTACAGTGCATTTCCTTAGAGTAGAAACAAATCTGACTAAGGGAGGGGAGGGGACTGCTGGTTCTCGGGAGATACCATGTCAGAGAAAGGCAGGGGGGGGGACCACACGTAGACCGGGGACAATGGTTTTAAGCCCAGCAGAGTCTAAGCTTTCGTTTCTCTCTCTGTGTGCGTGCGCGTGTGCTTGTGTTTTTGCTGCAGTCTTGTTGGGGCTCATCCTCTTGAATGATAACAGCAGCCTGATCGTATCGTCTACTGGAAGGTGAAAAGCTCAGATAAAATAAGGTATTATTTCCCTCCCTATATTTGCCAAATGCAAAGTTTTCAAAGTTGGACTCAAAATGCACTTAAGTCCAATCATTACACTGCATAAGAGTGGCTGTACACAGAATATCTGGTAAGGCTTAGGCTAATTCATGTTGGACAACTAAAACTGTACAATTTGTTTTTTTTTCAAATACCATTCGAAATAAGCTTTGGATAAACTAGAAACCTTTGGACAGGACAGTTAAACCATTTTGTGACACGCAACATTCAAGCCCCTTGGAGAACAACCACAGAAAGAACAGCATGCAAGTGGGTAAGAGGATCCCCACCTCCCTTCATAAATGGTGCAATCCAACTCAAGCCATATAAGGAGATGTTATTTTATACCACAGAGCCAGACCCCTTGTGATGTCACTGCCCTCATGACAGCCCAACCAACCAGAGGCAGACTTACCATCAACAACCTCCCTCCCCCACTATGTCCCAAGCACAGCGTAAAGCAGCAGCCCAGTCTTAAAGGAACAGTGCAACAATTCCATGGCAGGTTAGAGCCGGGAGGCATTTTCATCAGCTGCATGACGACACACAGTGGAAATGTGGTATTGTTGTAAGGTGGCTGTTGTCTAAACAAGACACCACACCTAACTGAGGCTTTCGAGATTAATAGTGGGCTTAAAGACTTGATCTTTACACCGTCAGCATGGATTTGAATGAAATATGTTTACGACTGTACTTGGAACAGAAATGCACAATAGGCTAGTGTTGTCACGATACTGTATTTTCTAACTTCGATAGAATACCTCTAAAAATATTGGAATTCAATACATTTTGGATACCACAGGGAAAATTCTTTTTTTTTCAGAAAATAATATACCCAAAGTGAAAAAAAAGTATATCTCCACAACGGCAAGGGCTATAATATGTAATCTTGGTGTTAAAAGAAAGATTGTTGTGCAAGTGAAATATGCAATTGTGGATACTACTTGGTTAGAGTGAATAAAGCTAGAACACATAGCACACAGCATAAGTGGAAGATTACATTTCCACCTGAAATAATGATTAGTTGGTCATCATGACTCATTATCAGCTGGGTGTCCTGTAGTATGAGACACTTACAGGTAGAGGCCTTGAGAACCCATCGTAAAATGTTGACACTTAACCCCTCTATTGGAAGTTCAGGGCAAATATAATTGAATGACACCAAACCAAACTCACAAATGCATCATACGGCCACCAGATAGCGCTGAAGAACATGTGTTCTGATTGAAGGCAATTAACCCATTTCCTCAGAAACCTTCTCATTGATTGTAAATACCGTGTTTTGTTCTTTAAATTTGGCCCGGACACTGGATTATCCGTTAATAAGGGTTTTATGCCATCATTCTCAACTTTGTGGACAAAAACATCCAAAAAGTACAAATAATACTTTTTAAAAACATTTTTGGTTGCAAAAAGAAAAAGGGGAAGTTTGTTGTTAATGGTTATTTGCAAGTTTTAGTCAAAGAGTGATATGGTTTGGACTGCTGGAATCAGTGGAGGCTCGGTTTTCATATAATATATAGTCTGTGCAGGTCACATTTCATGGAAAAGATCGGTATTACTGTGCATGTGCATAGTTATGAAACACAAAACCTTATGTTCTTACATATTTCCTTGGAAATTAGCCTCAAAGCCAATGTTATTCTGAATAGCACTTGTGCCGGTTTCATTCTCTACCAAAAGCGGTCGCGGAGGCCCTGCACCTGACATCACGAGTATAGGCTCACTATTAGCCAACACCGTCACACACAATTCTGCCTACATTTGAGCCCTAATATTCTGTGTTGGAAACATGTATTATCACAAGCAAGAAGGTGGTTTCACTCATGCGGAGGTCAATTAATCACGTTCACTGTGTCGTTTAGTGGTTGACCTATGTCGGGCTGTAAATCAGCCATGGTTTTAGTTCAACTAACTTCCTCTCACTCCCGGCATGGTCTGGCGTTTACACTGGCCGAGGTACTGGCCTAAGTTTGCCCCCCAATTTACCCTCTTGGACCCTACAAATATTGGCGGTTTTATTTTGATGTGAATGCGATTAGACAACTGTGCGGTTCCAGGGGCGGGACTTGGGTAGAGGTGTTGCTGTATTGTATTTACAACAGGGACAACGCAGCAACATCAACATGAGTAGTTCTAACTGGAGAGACAGTGAAATCTGCAAGCTGCTGATTATGTGAGAGAAGGTGAGGCAGTCACATTTAACGAAGATGGGGAACGATGGTGCGATCTACAAGAAAGACGCAGAGGAACTTTCCTAACGAGGCTTTTGTGGGGATAAAAAACAAGAGGTCAGCAAAATAAAGAATAGGTTACAGTTTTTGCACTTGTAAAAAGTTAAATCGCGTTTGTGGCCTACACTCAGCTGTATACTCATTCTTGCATGCAAGTGTATTGAGTCAAAAAAATAAAAACATTTGTAGTATGCAAATGATTCTAAAGAGGTCTACTCTCCGTGAGTAGCCCCGCCTTCTCAAGCCAACCAAGAACGCCAGCTGTGACAATGGGGGATTTTACCCCCTCGATTTTACAAAGGCAATACAGTGACATTGCAGTGCGTGCCAAGCCGCGACCGTACTGGTAGCTACTAGATCTTAGTTTTGCCCAACACAGCAAAACCTACAAACTGCTATGGCTAGGTAACACTCCCCAATACTGCTCAAGTTTGGATCCTATGTTCCCATTATGATGTCAGACCTAGAGACTGAGGCATGCAGATAGATCTCAGAGACAGGACGTTGGCTGCGTTATAGGCGGTGTGATAATTCAGAGTACAGAACTGCATAAGCACTGCACAGGCTCGGCTATTTTAAAATAAATAAAGGTATGGTATACAATAGTCAAAAATACAACCACATCTTTCTATTAAACTATTTTCCAACATCTTATGATTACATTTTTCATTATGTTAAAATGTATTTTCGCAAAGTTTTAAATCAGGATAGATAATTAAATAGTCCAAAATAAAGCCTTTGCCATTGCATTGTTAGGGTTAGGGTTGCATTGTTGTGCAGACTGAAATAAGTTTGTTTACCAACAATGAGTGGCTGGCCCGGCAAGGCGGAGGGCCCATGTTTGACAAGTTTTTCTGGAACCAGGTGTATTAAAACAAACACAACTGAAGTTTGAAGTATATATTGTTTAAGTTAGAAAATATTAGATATTTTGATGCTCTGAATTCCAGCGATCTGACATAAAGGGGAACTAAAGATCACCAGTAGGCATCCCGTGTGTCTGGCGATGTATATCCGCCCAGGAGACAGACATTCAGGCAGCAGCACTCTCTATAGAGCGACACACACAACACACACAAGAGGCCAATTACAAAGAACCCGGCCCTAAAACAATAGCCTGACTAAAACACCACAAAATATCCTCAATGGATTAAAAGAGTAAAAGAAACAGAGAGGTCAGTAGCGTTATGGTGTGAGTGTAATGCACATATATTGTAAATTAATAAAGGATAAACCTACTTTCCATCTGTACGTGGTGGAATCTACTGCTGACATACAAGACAAAACAGTGCACAAATGGGTCCTCCACGTTGAGATTTGGGCGCTTATGTCCCACCTATTCTTCATTCTACAGGCCAGAACTATTTAAACCGAGCAAGACTGGTCGAAGTTGGCAAAATGCATATGAGGCACAGTCTCTTAGGCTAGACAATATCATACATGCTACAATTACAAACTTTACGTTTGTTGGACAAAGCAGTTTTCAACTAGGAGAGATGTTAAACACTTAGATATAATGAATGTCCATTGATGGCCAACTGCCTGACATGGAGACGAACATACACCACCAGTGGAAGTGAGTTCAACAAAAATCATGTCTGTTTTAAAATAAACATAAACAATGAACAAACTTTTAAAAAGTCAAATCCTTTTAACAACAGGAGTTTCTCATCTAATACTTTAGCACTTGCTCTTCACAGCAGAACAAAGCGGAACATTCCCTGATAACACATATGACTAAATCCTCATGAACAAATGAGGGCCAATAAAGACCATGGGCTCACCAGCAAATGGCTGTCTGCTTGGTAGCAGTTGTTCACCAAATAGAAAGGCAATAACGTACACTGGGCCAACCAAGAAGCCCCATGCTCACAAAACAGAGCATGGAGCTTTCCTATGCCTCAAGAGGGGAGCAGTCCTAACTATTGTATCTACCAGGTGTTGGCCTCCAGTGTGTGAGTGCAACCATTGATTTATCGATCAGCTTGTTCTGAGTAACAGCGTGCTCCCAGAAAGGGTATAGCAGGTTGTATTATTGTTTTGCACACACATTCTCTTCCATCAGTTCAAAAAAGAGAATGTCAAAACAGTCAAAAATCATTAGTAAAACCTTTGTTTACACAACAGTTCAGCTGTGTGTGAACTTTAGGATTATTACAGCATTGAATACTATTTGTGCTGCACAAGCTGAAAGTTCACAACAAATTAAAGATGGTGTAAACATTGGCATGTATTGAGAAAAATGCATCTAAAATAAGGAATTTGGATTAAATTATTTTGTGATTGGTACTAGAAGTTTATTTTCAGGTCAAACAGTGATATCATTGATACTGGTCCGTCAGGCTACCATCCCTGAATCAGAGAATGTAAACCTGCTGAGTAGGGTCATTCCAACAGTTTGGGGGGGGGGCTGATGGAAAGGGATGCCGAGTACTGTTAAACGTTCAAAACAGTCTATTTACTCTAGGATGAGACAGAAAAAGCCTTTGATGCGACAGACTTTATGAAATTATTATATGGTTAGCATTAACAGTGAATAAGTAAGTGATCTGAAACGGACGTATTTATACAAGACAAGTTGATAACTGGGGCACAGCTGATCATTTGACATTTGTTCAAGGAAAACCCAACTGTTGGAATACAAATATGGCAGGTCTCTAAACTCATTCACACTCACGCAAATGTGAATTTAAATATTGATTCAAGCTACAACATCTTTTAGCCCCAGAAGTACAGCATTTGCTTCAACTAAATAAAAGGTAAATACCTGTACAAAAAGGGTTTGGGGCATTTTTGTCACGGTGTGTCCAAAGCATATAACAAAGTCAACTGTGTAAATACTGCTGTTTGCCCATTATGCAACTAGAGATTTGACCTTTAATCTTGTTGAACATAAACAACTAAAACAGACATGATAAGTTGTAAACTGGAATGAAACATGTCAGCTGAGCATGTTAATGTATATAGCATCACAAAAAACACAAGTTCTATTTAATTTTGTCTAACCCTAAAATATTTCGAAAATAATATGTGACTAAGATTAGAAAGCTTGAAGCTTGTAAATATTAGCTAGAAGCAAGTACAGGCATCCAATGGAAAGAAGAGTCTGGCGCAATGCGTGGCTTTAAACGCCCAAGCTCCCTCACTTCCGTTTGCAATTCATGGTAACAGCCAGCCATTGGCCCGTCAAGCTGCCCGTTCCAGCCCTCTTAACTTGTGTCAAGACCAAGCCACCAATCAGCACTCAGAAGCCCCCCACCCCCTTAGGCTGCCCAAACCTAGGTTCTCTTGTACAATGAAAGTGAGACTGGAAATCAATGCCAACAGAAGCTGGATCCCTGAGGAAAACATATAGGTGTCAAATAATGACACATTAAATGAGCAATTAAGAGAACTGTGATAATTTTTCGATGTGCTTATAATGCTAGTCTTGGGTGGCCCGGGACCCCCATCCATCAGCTAGTTCAAACCAACACATCATTTTCTTGTACCAAATGTATCATCTAGGCCTCCAGTGAGCTTATAACCCCAGATCACAGTTTACCTATGGTAATAGAGAAATTAAAGCTCAGAGCCAGAGACGTGAGGTCAGGGAGGGCACAGAGACCGAGCACCATGTTTTTATGCTGCGTGGGCAACTGCACGCAGAGCTCTGATTTCCGATTAGACTCCAGCTAATTAAACTGCCTCTCTGTGGGGCGAGCTCTCACACATCCAGCTCAACAGTAGCAGTAACGTGATAGCTATGTTATAAAATACTCTAAGCGTTTCTTGGGGGTCTGTAATGAAGTTATGTATATTCCGGCAGGAATAAAAAAAACAACCAGGACAGTATTTGTGTGCGTAGGGAATGGTTTGATTGGAAACAGAAAGAGGTCAACAGGAAGTGAACATGACATCACAGTAACTACATTCTGCAGAAACTTTCATAAAATTAAAAACAAAACAACCTATTCTGGCTTACTTTATTTCTTATTGGTATGTTTACGTTTATTGCGGAGGTCTATGTACACTTTCAGTTTCTAACCATTGTTATACATATCTCACGGCCACACTGAGCTACCAGCCACACACATCACGGACCCCTTTGCTGCCATGCGCGTCTTCAAATATGTTTTGACATAGACATAGACATTATAGGTCTTCAATTTAAATTAAATACCCCCCCCCCCCCCTTTCAGAAGGGTATGTAAAATGGCTTCCTAGAAAAGCAGATCAGCTGTTTCCCCCGTGGTGGACATCACATCTCTGCCCTGAACATGTAGTTTAAGGATGGGCGGTTTGACACCAAGCATCCCACACTAAAACAGGTCCTCTTCAAGATCACTCATGGAGTGGCAGACTGATCCAGGTATTTGTCCAGATTACAACAGAAAACTATCAACTGGACATGGACTAACGATGACATTTAGGATTAATCCCATGCTCGAATATATTTTCATCCAATAACGTGTAACAAGTGATTCCGTGGAATGTAATGGTATAAACGAGAATGATATTTGAGGTCCATGTAAATAGTTGTGTCCTAGTTAGTCAACATCCCAGACTGAACAAAACAAGTCTGGAAGGAGAAGTCTCCCAAGGAGGAACCCCTCAACACTGACATCATTTGTTACAGCAAAGCCAGGATCCACATCAGGGAACGAAACGACTGCATGTCGACGTGGTTGTGATGTTAGTTCATACATCTAAACTCAGCAGTGTGCGGTGCTGGTGTAGCCTCAGCCTAGCCTCAGCCTAGCCTCGCTTTAGCTGAGAGGTAGCATAGCCCTGTGGTGAGGCTAGGCTAACCGCTACAGCCACCCCACTAATGTGCAACATTACAGTACAAAGCAGATCGTGTCCAACACAAAGTGCTCCTTGGTGGTGGGGATGAACCGTGCTCTACACCAGCCCACCCAGCACAGCCTTACCTCTTGTCTTCTCTTAGGCCCAAACCATCCTAGCTGTGGGGAAGCTATTTTCTCTTTGTCTTTTCTCCTCGTCCAGTCACACACAAATGAAGAGGCAGCGACTACAGGATTAAAACAGCTCAAACATTAAAACCAAACGGGACGTCTGGACGCCACCGTCTCTTTCGAATGCAGGTCTAAAATCAAGCGACGGGCCGACTATCCTCATTTTGTCCCCGGTTTGATGGTTCATCAGCAGTGATAGGTGAGACTGCTAGCTGTTAGCCAGCAGGTAGGAACACTACAGCCGGGCTCCTCCGGGCGGCGGGCGGCGCGTCAGCAGCTGGGAGCGCGTCTCTACGGCGTCTCCACCGCGTCTCTTCTGCGTCTCCATCGCGTCTCTTCTGCGTCTCCACCGCGTCTCCACCGCGTCACGTGGACAGAGCCGCTTGCTTAAACGACGCGGGGCTCTTGCCCTAAACTGAATTTTAATAATATAGGCCATTTTAATACATACACAATTTTTATATCGTGAAAATAAAATAATAGGATAACGTCTTTGTAGTGCTGACATTTATAGTGTTGTTAACGCAATGCTTTGATATAAATTGGGGGGACAATGTCAATTGATGTTATTGATCGTGTGTTTTAATAACGTAGATGTCAAGGTCATAGATCAGCTGTGATAACATTCGAGTAGGCCTAGTAAGTACGCAGCAGTCCGTCATGATGACAAGCTTTTAGCCTGTTTTTAGAAGTGGTGCGCCAACTACTGGATTAACGGCTGTATTTAAAATGCCATTTAAATAAAATGTCAGCATAGCATGTTTGAAAAAGTTTTATAATAATGTTATTTTAATTTTTTTTACTCAATCTCATGAAAATGTCTATCGTTCTGACATGTAGTGTTGGTGACGCAGCGCTTTGATATAAACGGGGGGAAAATGTCGACTTATTTTTATGATTTATAGCTAATGGAATCAACCTGGGAATTTTGTTTAACTGCATTAAATGTTGTAGTTGATCATACCATTGTCTAGTACACATTTGTATCACGTAACAGTCAAGTTAATAGTATATCAAAAGCAGTTTGATGTCTGATCAAACAAAAATAAGCTCCAACAAAATAAGATAAAGATCATTGAAAGTGTTAATTGGATGCCAATATACTTAAAATTAATAGAAATCTGCAACGTTACAACGAATGCTAACGTGCCCTTTTTATTGAAAATGTTCTGGTATTCAAGCCAATTGAGTATGCAAATGCAATGCTGCAATGTCTGCTGCAGGGTGGATGTAGGACTAAAAAAATATTGTGTACAATAATAAACATTTGGAAAATAGCCACGCTTCTGTTTTTTAAAATTTACATTGGAGGTTATTACAGAGAGGTTACAGCACAAGGGTCTACTAATAAGGCAAATATGAAAAAAGAAAAGGCATTTGTCCAGCTCAAAAAACTAAATGCAAAACGCCCACCCTGAAAATATTCAGAGGACCGTAAAACATACAATCTTACAACAGTATCTGCTCATCCATCAACAAGGTCAAATAAAACAATGAATAAAAACGTAAAAAACATGTTGCTCTCTATTTCTTCTTTTTCTTCTTCTTGGGTGGCCCTTGGTCAGAGTGACTGCTACTTCCCGAGTCCGAGCTGTCTGAAGAAGAGGACGATGAGGAGGACGAAGAGCTGTCACTGTCACTGCTGCTGCTATCGCTCTCGTCTGACGAGGAGCTGTCAGAATCACTGCTGTCAGACGACTCGTCATCAGAGCTGTTAGAGTCACTGCTGCTGTCACTGGAGTCACTGGACCTGGGAACGTGTGCAAGAAGAACACATGGAAACCTTAATCTTCAGTAACATGTGCAAGGAATGAAAATCTTATTGCTAACGCTAATTTGCAACTGCCTTGCCTGGTTAGGCCTTTCTACATCAAAAAGGAAGTTGCATTGAAGAGGTAACATGAACCAAAACAGGCTTAAAAATATATAAACTAGCTAATCAAGTAAACACAGAGTGTTATGTGTTTGTATGTATGCATGTATGAATGAATGCTATTCCAGAAACGGGAGCCTTTGAGCCACACTGCAGCCATGTGCGGTTACCGTGGTGACTCCACTGGTTTGTTTTATAAAAAATTGACTAGACACGGCACAGTTGGAGAAGATTTGTTCACACATTTGTCACCTACTTCTTTTTTGTCTTCTTTTCCAATGGACCTTCTTTTCCTGGTCTGAAAATGAAAAAAATATATAAACAAAATTTTATTTTGACATCAGATTATAATGCTAACTGGCAATGCCAGAGCCACTCTAGCAAGCTTTCACCATACTTACTGACTGTAGAAAAGACTGGGGCTCACTTGATACCGCCTGTCGTAAACAAGCCCAAACTACAGGACTGCGTTTGGATCAGTCATGCATATATCAAATAGTCCTCGAATTGGGACAGCTTTGACTGAAGGAGGCCTTATTGGGAGACTACAGATTAGAAACTTAATCCCCGCAAACCACAAGACAACATGTGTGGACTGTCCAGAATGACCAGCCCTATTTTCAGCAAACTAGGGCAGACTCTCAAAGATCTTCAGTCACCAGGGATAGAGTTAAAAGGAAACCAGGCTATTAATCTTTGAATGTGTTCCAAGCTTTAAGCCCACTGCAACTGCATTCTCGACACAGTTGGTGTTAAAACAAAACTCCTCGGACACTAATTAGTTACGGTTCAGAAAAGTCGCCTTCTATGATTTTGAAAACATGCACAAGCACATCATAAAACATGTCCAACTTTTTTTACTTGCAGGTTTTAGAGGTGCCTTACCCAGGGGGCATGTTTTGCTTATTTTCATTTTCCTTCAGCTTTTTCTTCATCTCCACTGTTCTGGAAGGTCTGTGAAGGTACTTGCGTTTTCCAGTGCATTCATAAGTCCAGTGGCCAAATTCCAAACACTTCTGGCACCGCACATTTTGTTTGTTGGCCTCCCTGCGTTGTACATTGGTTTACAAATGAAACAATAAAAAAAAAAAATGCATGCGTCAATGTATCAGTTTGCATCAACAGTTTCACCAACAGCACTGGGGGGGGGGGGGGGGGGGTT
>JAOPUD010000145.1:1921113-1931657 GCA_027122715.1 Trisopterus minutus | reverse complement strand
ACACACACACACACACACACACACACACACACACACACACACACACACACACACACACACACACACACACAAATAATGCATGCCTTCACAAATAATAAATGCGGTCACAATCATTCCAATGTGCATCCATAATCCTGAATTAAATAGGAGACACATTTATGCTTGACAAATTCTGACCTTGAAAATGCACTGCTGAACTAACGTGATGCTGGTCACGTTCTGACACCGTCCCATCACTTGCTGTTAAATGTGGGCGGTTACCTTTATATACACACTAGAAAGCCCATAATTAAATCACTACAAAACACTTTCTATTTTCTAACTATAAATATTTTCATCAAGAGCAAATGACTGTGTAACGTTTTGTCTCATGACCCCATTTGTTAGCCTGGCTGTTGCCAGACCAAGCTCAATCGTAGGTTGTTTGTTGGGTCTGGGGAAGCGGCTGTCATTTTCTTCAGCACAAGAGGCGTGATCAACGGGCGGAGTTCAATTGACTCTGTACACAATTGGCTGCTTGCCGTCGCTTCCCTGTTGTTATTATTGCAAACCAGCCAATAGCGCGCCAGGGGGAAAAGCCAAAAACTTATTGAAACTAGAAAGAAATGTATTGCTCTTCTCCAGACCCTCTGCAGGGTGAACTCAAACTGAGCGGCAGAACGGGCGGGGCTACCCAGTCTACCCATTAGGAGCACTGACAATTAACTAATGTGATAAAGTTTGCATCACAAATATTTTCTAACCATTTTTATTCCCAATGAAGGTAATAGCTCTCCAACACACTGAGGGATTAGTAGTCGTTTTTCAGTTGCTTTTTAATCAAGAGGCAGTCAGTTCAAATAAACGGGACGTCTATTAGACATAAGAAATATATATATAGAAAAAAAGATCACCAAATACCTATAGCTTATTTCAGCAATCTCCTGCAACTCAACATGCATATCAAGGGACCATAATGTGACCTAATGGTCTCCATAATGTGAGTGTGAGGGGGGGGTTGTGATTTGGGGTGACACTGCACTGTGACTTGGGGTCACTCACAGCGCATGCTTAACCCAATCAGCATGTAGCATAACGCTGTAGTCTGCGTAGGCTATAGGGCTGCCCTGCTCACAACAGCCCCCAGCACCAGACTAAAAAGATCCAAAAGAGGCTGTCAAAACATGTAAGCTGTATCATATACTGGGACCGTGTTATATTTAAGTCAACATCCTGAAGCCACTTTACAGAACATCTGCCGCAACACAGAGCACACAGACCTAAAGCATAGACCATGAGCGAGCTACTTCTCACCGCACACCGTACAGCGCGGGGCCAGGGCTTAGTTGACCACAACCCAAAATAACATATTGGGCAAATGCTGGGCTTATGAATTTTTTTTTTTATAATAAGTAATGATATACCCCTTGGTCAGTCTAACCAACATATCCCCTAAATGCCTACATCCTCCATAAATGTTGGATATATCTGCAGACCCAACGGCTACAGCGAGCAGGCCGACCGGCCCGGTGAGGCAGGGAATCATGACCAAAGCCTAAACCCGGCCGTCCGGACGTGTGCTATAATGCACAGCATTAGTGGCTGTGTGACCTGTTTTAATGTGTCCAACGTGTTTACACAATGGAAGTGCATCAGTCAACCTGCGGTGGATTGACCCCGTCACACGTGACAGCCCGCAGCCCCCCTCTTCATTGGTGACGTTGTGTTCTTATGGAAGGACGCATTGGGGAGGACAAATTGAATCACGCCGGCGCTGCCCTTTAAGTGCCAGCTGCTTGTGGAGGCTTGTCCAGAGCAGTTATTTGATAAAAAAAAAAATAAGTGAATGACTGAGAGAGATTAGCTCTCCGTTTCTCGTTTCCTCTTTCCAAACTGTCTCTACCCTCTCCTTCTCCATAAACAACTCTATTTCTCCCTCTCCCTTTCTCTCTTTCCTCGGTGCGCCTTCATTACTCACTCCCCCCTCCACGCGCCCCCCCCCTTCCTCTGCCATAGTTATATAATGTTCACATTACTGCTGCTGTTGCCACTGACGCCCCTCAGAGGGAAGCCTCTTGGCCAATCAGAAGCCCCAGTGGGAGGAGCCCGTGGTGGACGTCAGGCAAGTCACGGGAATGTGCGCCTCACCTACCCAGAGACAGGCACGCACACTCAAACACATATATCATGTGATCGCGCATGTGTGTGAGTTTTAGAGTCGGCACAACGTGGGTGCATATTGTGTATGCTGTTGTGAGGACCAACCTCCGCTCACTAACTCAATGCAAATGTTATTCCCAGACAATCTGTCCATGCAGGTGTGTGTCTTTTATATCGTGGGTGGTTGATCCGTGGGTGTGTATGTGTGTGCGTGTGTATGTGTGTGAGTGTGTGCGTGTGTATGTGTGTGCCTTTGTGTGCGCAAGTGTATATGTGTGTGTGTGTGTGTGCGTTTATGTGTGTGCGTGTGTATGTGTGTGTGCGTTTGTGTGTGGTGTGTTTGTGCATGTGTGTGTGTATGTGTGTATGTTTGTGCACGTTTGTTTGCATGTGTGTGTGTGTGTGTGTGTATGCGTGGTGTGCGTTTGTACTCTGCTGTTCAATGAATAATTGAGTGGAGCCCTCGGTTGCTAGTGAAGCAGTCAGATATAAAGCCAGCTAGCCACTAAGGGATTGTTCATGTATCCGTCCCTCACTCTTAAGGTCCTGTTCTTTCCTTTTCTCCGTGTCCGTTCTAAAACACAGAGACACGGACCACAGAGATGCACAAATGCACACTTTGAACATCCACATCAGCTGATCCAGGGCCGTTAGGGAGCAGAGCGTCCGTGCCATGTTTCTCATTCCCACTGATTTCCACAGTGGCTGCCAGTGGAGCAGGCAAGCAAGCGTCCATTCATCCATCCATGTATTCATTCATTCATTCATTCAGATGCTAAAATAACTTGGACGGGGATGAGGAGCTGCCTCCTTTATTCAGGAGCCATCACTTCACTCGGCTGAAACGGAACAATGTCGCCGTGAACACGGAGCCAAAACAAATGGGCAGGCAATGGTGTGTTGAATGAGCAAAGCAGTTTGAATTGGGTTGCAAAAAAACCAATCAACACAACACAACACAAAAGTCTGAAAAAAGCAGAAAGCGTTGTGGTGATCACCATAATATGACAACAACACAGCGACACTGGAGGCAGCGAAAAGCCTGCTGGAAAATCCTGAAAACTCAAGTCACTCACTTACCGACTGACTTACAGTCAGTTCAGTATACGTTTATGGCTGCACAATTACAGATTCCCCAAGACTCTTCACAAAAGCACTCGCTTCAAAAACAGAGCAGAGAGAGACACCCTTTGACTTGGATGGGTTGTTGAAACACTTAGAGACCAGACTATGATAACTAAGGACTGATGGGTCAGGGAGATGCTGTATGACCACGACAGGACAAACAATGTGACTGGAATGGTATGTGAGAATTAAATTAATGATAATCATAAACACAAGTTTAAGGAACATTGCTCGACAGGAAGCCATGCCTCAAGCAGGGAAACATAATGAAGCGCTTGGCCCCATTTCTTTTGCTGTTTTTTGTACTTTTTCTTTTTTTTAAAGGATGGGGGGGTTATGTGAGGTCACATGAATGCTGCTTTGTGTGTTGGAATTCAAAGCTTTAAAGGAAATAAAGCTTTGAAGGATTAGCCGCAGTGAGCGCAACCCATGCTAACGCCACAAGCTGTTATGTTCAGCTGACAAATAAACCGACTGTATGGCTGTATGAATAATCTCTATCTGGGGAGCATGTAAGCAGTGTGTTTGGATATAGCCCTATCTATCCTCTGAAGACAAACAAAATAATATAAAGAAAAGTCTTTTTAGGGAAGTTTTTTTTTATTACTTGCAGAGCAGATAAGACTTAAGACTCGCAAATCAGACGTTAGATTAACACCTAACGTCTGATAGTAGACAAACTAAAATCGTGTGAATTTATATTCTTTTGCCTCGTTTTAAGACCAACGACTTTGCTGGAGGCGGTGGTCCACCACAGCATGTAGACTGGCCGCTGTAAAAACAGCCTTATTATAGATCCCAGATCAGGCTTTTTCAGGGTTAATAATTGCATTTTGGGGTACTACTAGAATGCTTGCATGCTTGCATGTTAAAAATGCTCATTATTATTATCACACTGCAATACCAATTTTAGCGTCTTTCAATAACTTTCAGATTTTTATCATGTGGCTTTAAGGCCCCGCTCCCAAGAAGCCCAGTCTGTTGCGATTGGTCGAACACTTTGCGCATGTGTCTGCGAATTCACCCCCCGATAAGTTGTAAACATTGTGGGTAAGCAGGAGGAGGGACTTCTGCACTTCCGCATCGCCCACTCACAAACGGCACACTGTTACGGAAGTGAAGTTTTGGTGCAAACAAGCTGTTTCACACACTTGTGCCACTTTGGTGGGCGCAATGGTGGGCACTCACATTGGCGCCCACCATTCTCAGTGGGCGCCAATACTCCCCCTGGCTTTGACTTTGCAGACGTAAAACATGTATACATACGTCAACAGTCTAAAGCAAAGGGAAAGGTCGAAAAAGCATGACCTCAACCCTTTAAGCAGCCCTTGTGTCGGCTTGTGTCTCACCCCAATGAGTTTTCACCAGTAGAACGTCTCAGTAACCACGGTCCAATCGACTGGGACAGATCAATATCTACATTGTGTATGTCTGGAGCTGCCATTTTAAAATAAGTATTCACAATGAAACCTGCACAGTGTACCCTTTTTCTCCGCACATGACTTTTGTTAAAAACAAATTCTCAATTTGCAACTGGGCTGTGTGGGTGGATCGGTTTGGCTCTCTAGAAGCACATTGAGTTGAATTATTTTGAAAAGAGGAAGTGATGGCTGCAATGGAACATTTACATTGAGTGCAGGTTTAGAATTCAAACTGCCAATCAAAATTGGTAATATGTGCAAATCTAGTTTGAAAAAGGAAAGAATGTGGTTGGCTGACAAGTGAGAATTTAATGTATTCAAGATTCAGCATATTTCCATTGAAACAGGTTTTGCCGTGCAGGGAGCTCTGGCTATGAGCAGCGTTGTAGCAGAAGCAGTGCCTCTGAAGGGGCACTCTCCAGCCCTGAGAGGGCCACACTTTGGCTGCTCTACTAATTAATTGAGGAGACAAATTATGCCTTGGCTGGCTCAGGGTGCATTTCCAAACTACTGTTCAGACCCGTTTCCAAAATAATTGTTTCTGCAATTCTCTGGATCATTGAATCTAGAAAGATGTTTTACAGGGTCAAAAATTTGCTTTTATTTCTTAATGTATGTTTTTATTTTATTTACCAGGGACAATGCCTATTAATCAAATGTTCAGTTTCTACATAAATGTAAATGTGCCAGAGTTAGCTTATGAGCTAATTTTCATCTGTAATCACTGGGGAGGTTATTACAAATCAGTGGGCTCATATTACATAAATACAGGGCTGTAACACATTCAGCACTCCATCAAGTGTAGACAGTTTTCCACAATACTAGCTTTCCATAGTACATCACAATACAAGCATATACATAAACACAATACAAAAGCAACAGATTTATGTTAAAACAATGAGAGTTAAGGCAGATGAGGTTTCTCATGATTTCAAGTTTGGTTCTTATGAGTTTATGTTTGAAACTTACTCTCTCTCAGAGGTTTAGCCCAAACTGGCTAAACCTGTTTCGTACAACACAGTCCCTTCTGGTAGTTTAATCCCCTCAGGTAGTTGAGACATTGAAACACCTAAATGCCATTTGAAAAACTACTTTCTATAGTCTCTTTCTCCTGAGCCTCACAAGCAGACACTCCAGGCTGCCGCTTGGTAGAACAGGAGATTTCCATGACCAAGATTTTTCTATTGCAGAAAGAGTTAAGGTAAAGACTTCCGTAGGAGCTCACACCACATGTCATGGTGTTCAAAAATATGCAAATCATAAAAATCCATGTGGTTATGAATTGGGCTTGAAACTCATTAGCCCAGAGACATTATATATGGGGAAAAGGAGATGATAAAATTAGGTGAAAATATAGCTCATTAGCTCCCAGACCAAAATGAGTCGCTATGCAGATCTCTGTAAGTGGCTGGACTGGATCAGTTTAGCCTATTATTCCATTTGTGTCTGTTTTTGGTTGTATTTTTAACATGCCTGTAATGAAGGAGGTCATTTAAGGTCAATTTAAGGTCAATCAAGGACAAGTTAGAAGCCTAAACTGGTGTGAATGAACATTTAGAAATATGTTAACATTCAGATAGAAAGGTAAGGTGAGGTGAGAGGCGTGTCAGAATGGTCACAAAGCCTCTGCATAGCTTGGCATCGGCTTAAAGAGATAAAAACCACAAACAAAGTATCTGACAGGTTTCAAACTAAAGAAGAATGCGTTGAGTGGATTTTAATTCTGGTTTGCATCGAGCAAAACAAAAGCCCAAACTGGATCAGGGCCAGGGCACTAGGGCAGGTGTCCAACGCAATCAATCCACACCTTGAGGTGTCTAAGATGTATCCAAGCAGAAGGTTATTAATTATAAGGTGAGGATGTAGTACTGCAACCATTTAAGTGCCCAGTTTTTTTTATTGATGAACACTTTGGCACAATGGCAACAAATCTCACGGAACAGCACTAGAAGAATTAGGAATGTCCCGATCCGATCGACGGCATCGGTATTGGTCTGATATTGACCCATTATGCTGGATCGGATATCGGAGGGGAGAAAGAAATATGATCTGATCCATGCAGCGTGTCACGTGATAAAAACAGTTTGTCCATTACGCGCATGCGCATGAGAACTAGCACATAAGAGCTACCTGTTGAACAGCCATGTCAGCAGTGGGGCTGTTGTTCAACCTTAAAGAAGAAAAAGAGTGCAACAGCCTGGGCCTGGCTGTTGCCAAGCACAACCACCGAGGTCACGTCACACTCCTGCCTCAGCTAGAGCGGACCAAAGCTGTTTGTTAGCCACAAGCTTGGCGATAACAAATGCTAACCATTTTAGGCGTTGCAGGCGTCCGACTCGATTCAAATGATTAATCAATCGGAAATATGATTAGTATAAATCGGGCGTTTGTGTGTGGGGACCCCATTTATATGGCTAGAGGCTAGCTGCTTCTTACATATACAATGTACTGACGGTAGAAGCTAAAGGCTAATGTAAACAATCTTTTTCACGTCATGATATCTACACAAACGATATGCCATATGAAAGACTCCAAGGAGTCCAACCGTACAAGCCTTATCATTTTGTGAGCTTATCTAAGTCAATAACACTTCCAGGTTACTACAAGTAATGAAACACAAGTGCACACACTTGATTCAACCATTTCAAACTATCAGCTGTAACAGCTCAGCTATTCTATATATTATCTCAAATGTATTCAAAGTTGAACCATTTAGCTATTTGTTTAACTCTTCACTTTACGTTTCCAACCATTTCATTTTTTTTTTATGTGTGCATGTTTACATTGTTTACTTGCTTTTGAACTCTGTTCAAAACTTTTCATTTGATTTAAGCCAACTTTTCTTAACTGAGATGTTTTAATGTTTTTTGGCTTATTGGCAATCATGAGCAAAGTGCTTCCATATATATTTTTATTATTATTATTTGTTCAAGAGTATAACAGTATCAGACTGATATCGGTATCAACAGTTAGCCAAAGCTGCGGTATCATATCCGCATTGGAAGTGAAAATGCAGCATCCGGACATCCCTAAGAAGAATCAAGAGGAAAGATCTCCCCCATCCACCTAACATAGAAAGATGAGATGTCCCTAGCTTAGTGGTGTAAGTCGTGATCCTTCAACAGTTTTTGGTATCCCTGAGGCCCCATCAAATAATGGTGTATCTCTGGGATTTAGGCTACGCAGGTGGAAAGGTACATTGCTGATTCCTGAAGAAGCGAAAGATAAGAAACCAAAAGGCATCCCATGTATTTGCTTCTACCCCTCTGAATAGGCTTTGTATAATAAATACATTAATCAGACCACCCCTACACTGCAAATCAAAACACACATAGAAACCCCATTATGCTTGTTGGCAACAGCATACAAACAGGTTTTGGTTGGGATGCAAACGTAAAAAAATTATAAATAAATAAAAATTATCTGGAAAAGGCATAATTATATTTAAGCAGGCAGCGAGTGAGTGGGAGGGGAAAAAATACAGAAAATATGTGCTGTAGCAGCAAAGACAGCAGCAAAGATGGCTTGGTTGAGCGATGATTGCTTGGGCTTTGCCTGATGGAAGGCTACATTAACATACGCCCACATCACTGTCTGCAGCATGATTAATGAAGTTTAAGAGGTGGACTGAGTGCAATGTAAAAACAAGGGAGATGGTAGTTAGCAGAGAGCTAGGGTTTATTGAAATGGCAAGATAACCGGCTCTACCTACTTTTGATTTTTAAAAGCTTTCGCATGCTACAGGCTTTTGGGCCATTGGGCACAACCATTTGTCCTGGATTTCCCAAAATTTGATTCATTAGTAATTAAAATCTGAATGAAGTATACAGCAGCAGCCTATTCTATAACCCCGAGACAAAGCATATGAGAGGCATTACGCATTAAGGAACATGCAATTTCATGGTTAACCACATGGTCAAACAAACTGGCATCTTAAGTTGCAGCCATTATATGTATCTACTATACATAAAATAGCTTTCTACAGGAAAGACCAGAATTCACCCTTAGAATGAGGGAGAAATGGTGGAAAATATATCAAAATTCTTTGTGATCAATAGAAACAGAAACTCAATGGAAAGCTGATACTGTCGTACACATACACTGTACTTCCTCAGCCTTCAGGCTGCAAGCAAACTGATTAATAACCAAATGAGGAAAACAAGATACGGTTCATAACTGTGCATTATGTATTAAGGGACAGGCTTTGGAGAGCCGATGTAGGCCAGGCTTAACATCAGTAAACGACCATAATAACGGAAAACAAAAGGAAAGACAGGAGAAAAACCCAGGTTATCACCTCTTAGTTTGGTTCTGTGAGGGGAAATTAAACTGAGGCAGCCCCTTAAAGGAGCAGCCCCTTAAAGGAGCTGCCCCTTAAACCCCTTTTAAAAATAAACCAAAGAAGAATAAAAGCTTGTTTTCTTTGCAGGGTGATGGGCTTTCCTCCCAGCGAGGTGTCCTCAGAGGCCTGAGCCACCTGAGCAGCAGCCTCTGTAGGCGAGGGTTTACCGTGGAGAAATGACGCTTGGGTTTTAGGATTAGGATGCGAACAGAATAGCACTTGGGTGTGTTCCCGTCAGGCCCTATTCCACACCAGGGGACGTAACATCAATAAAAATTACTTGACTTGACTTTAGTCCAAGTGTTCAATGCATGTAAGTTGGTAAGTATGTAATGACGGCATCAAGGCTTATATAATAAAGCAGGATGAAGTTGAACACAGTTAAGGCCCACAAGCCATTGCTGTCCTACTGCAACTGTGTCTCATGGGCAGTAACTTTTAAAGATTCATCAAGGTTATCAAAGAAGGATCCTGCCATTCAAGATGAGGTCATATATGGAAAGGTGGCAGAACAGCAGAAGAAAAAATATTATAGCATGTAGAATAAACAGGGCATTTATAATGTGGCATTTATATATTGTGTTTGATTGCCAGCAGGGTGATCATTCATATTAGTCCCCCTTTAAAAATAAATGTAAAAATGAGATGACGATGTTGCACACAAGAATAACTACTAGTAAAGAAGAAAGAGAAGCTTAAAACCATGAGCCATGGAATAAAAGCTGGGTTTCCCTCAGCACTTTACAGCTAAGGCGGCCGCCTTAACAACACAGGTCTGCCTCCTTAAAGGATAATTCTGGGTTGTCTAGGATGAAATTGATTGGTTGACGCTGAAATTTTGACTATTGGTCCTGTCTCGGGTATTTGGCTCATTTAGAATCGCTCCTGCCTGCTTTACAATGGCTGGCTACGGGTATTCACAAACCTGTCCTTAAAACAACCCTAAACATTGTGGTTAGTTGTTAGTGGTCAAGTATCGTAGCGAAATACATTTCTGTTGTGTTTTGTTTGCCATTTTGTAAATCCCATTGAAACAGAAACCAGACCAGAACTGGAAACGGAGAGGGGTTGTAGTCTTTTCGCTCGGTTCTCCGTCTCAACAATAGGGCTACAACCGAGCGAAAAGACTACAACCAAACAGCCCCCTTTCCGTTTCCAGTCCAGTTTCCGTTTCAATGGGATTTACAAATTTGCCAAATAAAACACGATGCCACTTCCGAGATTAGGGGAAAGCGAGTAAAAGTCCCCAGCAAAACTCACAAGTGTAAGGAAAAAGCTAGTGAATTCAACACTCCATAGAAATGTATTGACAACTGAAATAATTATATCAGTGCAAAGAACCCAAGGGTGAATTTAATCTGAACCATCCCTTTAACTACAACATTTCTTTTATATTATGATTATTATACAAAAGCATAAAACAAGCTAAAAATGTCAATAACTCTGTGTATATATCAGGCAGCAGGGCAACAGTCTGCATGAAATAAGTTGAAATGGTCCACCTGTCAAAGCGCACC
>JAOPUD010000145.1:1886278-1897709 GCA_027122715.1 Trisopterus minutus | reverse complement strand
CACCAGGCCAGCACCAGGCCAGCACCAGGCCAGCACCAGGCCAGCACCAGGCCAGCACCAGGCCAGCACCAGGCCAGGGCAAACCGGACCATCAAGGACGTCCATCAACCCAACAGTAAACTGTTTCAATGACTGGCCTCTGCCAAGCCGCTCCACTCCCTGAGGACAGGACTGATAGGCTGAGGAGGAGCTTCTCCCTTCAGGCCGTATGAACCCTGAACATTTAAATCACTACACTTTACTCAAACTGATACTTACTCACTGCACTGCACATTTGTTAACTTGTCTTGTACATTTGTGTATTTTTTATACTAGGGTGCATTCAAATTCTCTTCTATTTATGTAGTGTATTTCTTTTCACAGGAGTTGTTACAATTAATTTCACTGATGTTGTGGATGTGTTTAAATCCAATGAAATAAATAAATTAAGTAAATAAACTCTGACGTACCAACAGGAAGCAATGAAACGAGAACAACAAAAACAAAACACACATATGAGAATTCAAGTGTATAATAGATTATTATCGAGAAACTCATCAGCTGCCAAAAATCCAAATGAACATAATTTTTAGAGGAGCGGGCATCACAAATTTACATCATAAATTTTTTTATGTTTGTTTCCTACAAAAGCATGATGTAACATGTTCTGTGAGAGGACCTCCCACCATTTCCTTGTTGGAAACCACAATACACCCCTTACAGTAAAACCCCCGTCACAGCCCTGATTAAACACGTGGTTCACGCGTTTAATACTGGCTGCAATCTGTCAGTATTGCACCACTTCCATGCTGATAGAAATGTACGAAGGGTCAGTACAGTGGTAGAAGATGTTGAGCTGTGTCATGGAACATGAATTAATGCAATTTCGATCTGCACAATGAGGTTATTTTCAAAAGCTGTACGAAAAAAACGCAGTTAGAGTGAAATGACAAAAATACAAAAAGATTACAAAGACTACAAAAGGCACGTATGAGACGGCAAGATGGCCAACATAAAAGAAACAAGAAGAGGAAAATCAAAAGAGATCCTCAAGAGGGCTAATGAGAGGAATACAAGCGAGTGGAATTGTTTAGTGTTGAGCTGACTGCTTGGGAGTTTTTTATATGTGGAGAAAAAAATAACAACCAGAGCAAGGCTGTGCTGTAGAAATGGCTTCTGCCTCATGAGACATGAAGCGAATACAAATAATTACAAGGACTGAATCATCTGTTTATCTTGTTTACAGCATGGCCTGATCTTCCAAAGGGGGCCTTGGTGTACAGGAGACACTTGAGAGGCAATAACCACTGCCCTTACTAGTAATAATAACAAGGAAATGAACGGTTGGACAGATTCAGTCACATTCAGTCATTCATGCAAATCCAATTGCAATTGTTCCGCAAAATTCAAGAATGGATTCAATATACGATATTTTCTTTTTTCCAACCCCACTAACGAGTATCATTCACGCACACACATTAAATGTTATCTAACTAGTATTTGGATTGATTCCTCTTTCCTTAAAACTCAGTAAGGGAATCTAATGAGTCAGAAAGGAATGCACCAACATGAAATACATTTACTGTAGGCTGAGAAAAACAATGGGTCCACACTGATCTTCAAGTATTTCAATAGTTTTTCAACACCTAACAACCCTAAAGGTTAGCTAAATTACCAACTGGAAGGAACAAGCCCACAGCAAAGAAGGTGAAACAAAAAACATGACAAAATTGTAAACCTTGTTTCACCTTGATTGCAGCTCAAAGAAAAAAACACTTCATTGAGCAATCTTAGATAAAAGTTGACTGGTTGCTTTCAGGGAATTTACAATGACAGTCACAATCAAATACTTGAAGAGTAAAGCATACTTATGAAATCTGAAATCTGCCATACTTGTCCCCTCCTTTCTGAAGCTATGCTATAGAGCAAGCGCGAGAGCGAGGGATAGTGGAGAGAGAGAGAGAGAATTTATGCCTCTCGTAGTTTCTGGTTACCGTTAAAGACTCCAGGGACTCTTCTAGTTAACCCTGAGCAAATCCTCCCTACTCTCCTTGTAGCGCTTCTCTGAAAACACTTATGATAATTGACCATCCACAACTGTAAGGAACAATTTCAGTCCTAAAATGGCCGTGCAATTAGTAATAGGCTTATTGACGTGTTGGGGTAAACATGAGCAGATAATAAAAAAATTATAATCACTCCCCCCCCCCCATTGCATTTCCATATTTTACCACAAAGGTAAAATTGTTAAGAAGCCCTGACCTAGAATCTCTCACAGGGAACACAAATGCGCTTCTCCAGAGTAAACCAACAAATCTGCCTTTGGAAACTGCAAGCATATGAGGAAACCACAAGTTTTCCAGGGTTTTCAGAAAAAAAAATCCCCTATTAGGATTGTTTTTCATTCATCATTACTTAAATCTTGATTTGGTACAAAAAACCAACGCAACATGGCCTGTCCATTCACAACAGTACTAGATCTGACAGCAGTAGACTGATCAGGTTGTCTAGGTTACAATACTCCCCCAAATTTGCCCGATATGGAACGATGTATTACTGTACAGATGAGACATAATATAAATATAGGATGATAACAAACATCACATGAAATGCATTCAACGCTCCACATTAAACCACATCATCAGGTTACATCATCGAAAAATGTAATTTACTCCTATGCACTGTTGCGATTACATTAATCACTGCTGAGGTACCAACTTTAGAATAAAAGGTACTGTCATCATCAAAGTGGTTATCAAAAGAGTAGTACCGCCCCTTTAAAATGCTTGCATTTTAGACATGCAATTATGTTAGCAAGCTGACATCGCTAAGACTGGAGCCAATTTGGCCCACCATTCAGGAGCCCCCGGGGTCGTCCTTACTGTGAAGACCCCCTGACCTCAGAACCCTGTCTTTTAAGTCGTCTTTAAACACAGTGGCTCAGGTAAATCTAAACCAAGGTCTGAAACGTGTTGAGCTGTATTTGTGTAAACAATTTCCCTACATGCAACGTGATTTATTTTGGCTATTTCCTATTCTACCAGAAATTAATCACAATGCCAGCACACAATACAACACATTGAATTCAATCATCCGCCGATTGAGAAAAACAGAACAGCTGGGCTCCGTGACACCTACCTTGGGAAACCGAGGGGGAAAGCCAAGCCTGCAGCGCTGGAGGAGAGGCCATCGCTGCTCCTCCCCATCACGGACGACATCTCCCCGTAGCCGTTCCCCCGGCCCCAGCCGGCCCCCACCAGGGGCAGGTTGGAGTACATATCGAAGGGCTTCTGGTCCTGCAGCACCCCTGCACTGCTGGAGGTGGCGCCGGCCCCGCTGTAGTCGAAGGCTGGCCCTCTGGCTCCTCCCCTTGCCGTGGGGCTGGCGGCGCTGGTGTTGGTGGTGACCCCCCCTGCCCCCTGCAGAGGGCCCCGTCGGCTCTGGAGACAGGAGGCCTGGCAGTGCTCGCCAGCGTCCAGCTTCTCCTGTTTGACCACGCCCGGAGTACAGAGGCGGACGAACGACTCCTCCTCGGCCATGTCCTTCTCCTCTTTGACCACCTCACCCTCCAACTCAAAATCGCTGATGTCCGGCAGGGAGCTGGACAGCTCCAGGTCGTTCCAGATCTGGCTGTCCTCAATCAGGGGACTTCCATCGCCGCTATCCAATTGGCTGCCAAGTCCCACCTGTCCCAGGGGTCCGCAGTAAGTGGCCAGGTCTTTCTCCAGGCCAAAATCCACTTCCTGTTTGATGTGCTGCATGGAGAAAAGGTTAGGCAGTGGGAGGTTGCCCAGTATGGAGCTGCTGGACGTGCTGATGACGTGCGAGGTAGACATCCTGTCCAGGTCGGCGATACTCTGCTCCAGGAAGGACAGGTTCCCCTCCATGTTGAACACATCGATATTGTGCTGCTCCTGTTGATGCGGCGGCTGCTGCTGCTGTTTCTGTATTCCCATGGCTTTGTCCTCCCCCACCACGCTGCGTCCACCCGGGGTGGTTCCGTTAGGAGTCTCCCTGGGCGCAGGCAGGTGCATGGCGGAGTGAAGTTGTCCTCCTCCTCCTCCTCCTCCTGCTCCACCTCCTATTCCTCCTCCTCCGTCTAACTCGCCTGTTGGCCTGAATGTCAATCCGTCGTCTCGATTACCGCTACGCTTCAGTCCACCCTGATCCATCTCTTGATCCTGACACAGGTGGTGTGTGTGTAGGAGGGGGAGGAAGGGGGCAGTGGGTGGAAGAAGAAAAGGTTATGATAGAAAAGGGTGGCGGATGACATGTTGTGATGCAGCCCGCACAGAGCTTTTAAACTCATACATGAGAGAAAAAAGCTTATGTCAGGATAAAAAAACTTTTGAAATCTAGTTAGATGTGCTACTTCCTGAAGGAGCACTCACAAAAAACTTGATGAACCGCAGTAAAATGAAATCCAAACGCAAAAACATTTGTTTCTTTTGACGTCAACCCTGATAAATACAATAATTGAAGCCTTATACTGCACACACACAATAAAACTTATCGTGAACTCCCACTAAATAAGTTGTAATTATAATATTCTCCGTAATCAATCAATCATCATAATTCTAAACTTGCGAAATGTCATCTGGGATTATGAAAACATGCAACGCTTCCTACGGGTAGCCTACTAGGAGAAGAAAAAATGACAACAGAAATACGTAAGAGCTCCATCAGCAACAAGTTGAGCTACCAGCTGATACCGCCATGGGATCCAATTTGGTCCGATCTGCACAGCGCTGCGACGCGTTACCAGGAGATACTCGAGGCATGTCTAGGCTAAGCGTGTGGTTCAAGCAATTCTCGATAAAAAAGTTCCAATGCATTGAGCCTCCATAAAAGTAACAGCAACGTTGCACAACATGACATATCTCATTGGTGACATGGTGGGCAATATGACAGCACATCAGCTCTGCATCATAACGTGTGGCAACGACCCAGTAGTCTACTGCACACAGCGATCAGTGTTTATAATATGCTTTTTCTTATTCTAGTCATTTAACATGTCGTAAAATGACGTAATGTAAGTTATCGGTAAACCATACAGCATAAGGAAAATACACGGATATGGCGTTCGCAATGTCTATAGGTCAATAGCATGCTTTACCCCCAAAAAGATCACAACTCACCCATTTTAAACTTTGATTAAAATCTGAATTCTTGAGTGACGAATGTTAACTTCTGAAACAACAAACAGCGTTAGTCCCTCCCTTTGGAAAAAAAAAACGCATAGGCCTACTCGAGAGCACTTCATGTAAACACAGATCTAACCCTAACCCTAACCACAGCGTCAATGGGCGTTTTGATGCGCATTCATAATTAATAATCCAAATAAAAAACATGCAACATGGAACCGTGACCAGCAGCTCGTCTCCTCGTCAATGGATTGGCACAACTGGTTATTGATTATCGCCGACCTCTCCTGACTAACATGTCAGCCCCTCCCCTTACTGTAGGCTCTACTGTACACCCGGCTGTGCGTAGGGCGCACCATTAGTGCAACCTGTTGGCTGCTATGGCACACTGCACAGATCCAGGGAGAATCTGCTCATAACATTGTAACCGACTACAGTTTTTGTTCCCTTGAGTTCTTCAAATATTATACAACTTTAAGAAAAGGTGTCGTTAAAAGGTCGTCTGTCAAATATTAACAATGGCACAATAAAAACGCAATGCTTTGCGTTTCTGTGGCGCAAAGTAGAGGACGAGTGGCCTACTCCAACTAAAGAGCTATGCGTTAGATAAGACAGTCTATATAGGCATAAAATACACTAGATAAGGCTAGTCTATACAGGGATCAAATGCATTAGATAAGACTAGTCCACACAGGGATCCGATACATTAGATAAGACACGGATCAGAGACATGGAGGACCTCCAGAGGCGTACCTGGGGTAGGAGACAGCGCTCCGGTGCGCTGGTTAGGCCATCGTACGTCTCCCAAGTTTGATAAAAACTCCTGGCGACCTGGTCGTATCCAGCCCGATGGATCAGAACAATCACGGTTTCTTGTCACACTCGATGAATATCCATGCTGCCTGCTAGCGCCCTTTTCAGTGCGTTGGAAAAGAGAAAAACCTCCAAAGGCAAGGCAGTCGGTCAGAATGGCTGCACGGTCGTCTCGGAGCGTATTCTACCCTTTTAGTGCGCAACTTTTTAAGATCGCACGTAGAAAATAAGTCATTAAGTCCATTGTAGGTTAAATATTCCGAAATAAAGACGAGTAAAGAGAGTGCAGTGTTGAAATACGGTCTGCGCGCTACACGAAAACACCAAGTTAGTGTTGAAGTTACATAATACAGCCCGGCCGCCGTAACGCTGCCGGCCGCAGGGCTGCTGCTCTGACACCGGGCGACAGGGAACGCCCCTTCTGCACGAATTCGCGATTCTGTCAGAAAGCTATAATGTGTCCGCGGTCACTTTAGAGGCGTCGCATCGCATGTGGAAATACCGCACACTGGGACCGGAGCTGTGGTTATTCAGCCGTCCCACGGCGGTGTGGAGGGGCTGGGCTGCAGGCTAGCGTGTTGTAGTGTTGCTCTGTGTGTACTGTTGTGTGTGTAGTGTTGTAGTGTGTGTAGTGTTGTTGTGTGTGTAGTGTTGTTGTGTGTGTAGTGTTGTGTGTGTAGTTTTGTTGTGTGTGTAGTGTTGTTGTGTGTGTAGTGTTGTTGTGTGTGTAGTGTTGTGTGTGTAGTGTTGTTCTGTGTGTAGTGTTCTGTGTGTAGTGTTGTTGTGTGTGTACTGTTGTTCTGTGTGAACTGTTGTGTGTGTAGTGTTGTTGTGTTCAAGTAGCCGTGTTCAGACGGCGTGTTAGTGTAGTGTGTAGTGAAGTGTGCTCATGCGTTGTAGTGTGTTGTGTAGTGTTGTGTGCAAGTGTAGTGTAGTGTGTAGTAGTGTGTAGTGTAGTGTAGTGTTGTGTCTCCAGCGGCTAGCTGCAGCTCGCTGCTGGAGCGTTAGCCAAGGCAATGGTAGCTAGCGTTAGCTTGCAACTTGAGTTAATCTCTCCTTTCAGCCTTCTGGCTACAAGACAACAACCTCTCCCCGCTGGTTCAGCTCTGTGGACTGGCGGAGAACCTGCAGGAGGACGACAGAGCAGCAGGCAGGAGGACTAGGCTGGACATGAAACGCACAGTTCAACTTATGCTCAGTTATCCAAACTTTAATGAGCCACACATTCCGCGGTGAGCCCCGTCCAGTGCCACTGACATATACCATATATACCATACATAACATATGTCTCATGCCCACGCAATCGACTTAAAGTTGGAGTCCCGGGGATAGAACACAACAAGCCCAGGCTGTGCGGAGCCGAATGGCGCAGTGATATGACGGTGGCGCAGTGATCTGACGGTGGCAGTGATCTGACGGTGGCAGTGGACGGGGCGGACAAGGTGACGGACAGCTCTGGAAATAAAACTAACGGTCATCAAACGAGTCCGGCTCAACGCAGGCGGCTCCATCTACAGTATAGAGGCGACGTGTTGTTAAAAGTCTGTTGAACCCATTCAAGACTAGAAGACGAGAGAACAGTCAACACCATTTGACACTCACTAAAAAACTCACATACTTAAAGGTCAATGAAGTAACCTAGTTATAGTTTTTGAGAACAAGCCTGTTATAAGTATATATTTCACATCATGCTTTCCATTACTATTATAAAACATGAAAGCTGAGATGGGTGCACTTTGTTTTTTAAACTATCACCAATGCAATAAGTCAGCATAAACTTTAAACGGCCATTTCTCAAGATACCAGTTGCAATGTGCACTGCAGATAGTGGCTGGCCATCCGTCTTATCTGTCATCACAGGAACTGTCAAAGGGTTCTTCAATGGATTTGCTTCAACGTAAAGCGATATGCTATAGAAAACCCAAATGAAGCAAAGAAACATTGGCATCCTGAAGAATTATGCAGTATGATGGGGAATAAAATGTTTAAGTATTATTTATAATGTTAATGAAAGGAGCCACGCACATGTTAATACTGTTTATTAATGGCATATGGACAAATGGAGCACATTCTCCCCAACTTGCCTAGGAATGTAGAAGAAATAGAAAAGGCCTATATATGCACACACTATTCCTATTTTTAACATTTAAAGCAATATCTACTTTTATTTGATGTAAGACTATTACTATAACCATACCCAAAATAAAATGTCCTTGTTATTGTGCTATCCTATTTGGCCTAGTCATTACTCAATGGCAATCGCACTTCTCATCTTTCCTGTTGGAATGCCACAAATAAACAGAGCAAAGTCTAATATGTTTGTTAATGTTTCCTGATACAGGATTTGCTGAGGCTTGTGTAGAGGAAGAAGGGAGTTCAGAAAAGGCAATAGGGGTTGGTTGACAAACGGCCATACCAAGAAACCCCTCCAACCGTTCCTTCATCAACAAGACGATCAAATGATAATACAGGAAGAGATGATAGGGAGAGGCTAGAGACATTGATACACCAACACACATTTTTTTATGATATTGTTTTTTCTAACATGGAGGAAAGAGGCAGGCGAGCACATAAGTGAGAGTGGGGTGGGGGAGGGAGGTGCAGAGCTCCATGCTAAGTTTGTGATTAGCAGCTAGCCCAGTGTGTCCTGTGCATGAGACAGTCTCATTAGCGTTAGCATGGCTAGAGAAAATCTTGAGGTCCCTCAGGGCCCAGAGCAAACCACACTGTTCTCAAAACACAACCCAGGGTACACGGCAAGTTTTAAATATTGGGTAATGACCGGTGCCCATAGTCACCAATAAGAAAACATTTGGTCTGAGAACATGTGGTGCACAGGGTGTACTAAAGACCTATGTGTGTCTGTCTTTGTGTGCATGTTTGTTTAATGTGTTGTATTTTTAGGTTGCATTTCATAGTTTCATTTTACGTGGACGTAATTTCCCCATCGATGATAAAACCCAAAACCTAATTGTCACAATGTGGGAGGAACAAACTACATTGGTAATCCTGCTTCTGCAGGTTAATTTCCAGCTATGCTGGTGTTCAATGGAAAGTCATCAATATTCCCATGTGCAATTAGTTTGAAGTAAACATGTCTCTATGCCAAATTGATTACGAGCTTGATTGACCGCTGATTACTGCATATTTATGAATACAAATATCAGCATTCAGTATTTTCTCCCGCAGTCGCATAGCATGGTAGATCTCTGTTGGAAATAAATTTGTTAATAGCAGCATATGGAGGAGCCCCTATATAGCCCCTATATATATATGTATATATATATATATATACATAAACAGACATGGGTAATATGTTCACTTAATGGCAGCAATAATGAAGATACATTGTTTTGTTTTTTAAGCTTCATGACATTCATGTTGTTTTACATGAGGTCCCAGGGACACTCAATCGGCAACAAACCTCTTCCTATTCAGATGCAAACACAAACAAATGCAGTTTTGTAGCAACAAGGGTTTATTTTAAATAAACTACCACCAACCCTTCTATAACAGATGATGTCAGAGATGGCTTGCTAATTATTTTTCTTACGGTGATGTAATCTTTTTTATTTTTTTTCCTGAGGTAACAAGTCAGCATTGGGTTATTATAAACATGAGAAATATATAACAAGACAGATATATAGATATATAGAGAGAAAGAGGGGTGAGGGGGTAGAGGGATGGATGGATAGACAGGCTGACAAATTGTCCGGCAGGCAGACAGACACACAGATAGCTAAGGATGCATGGTCAGACAGATAGGCAGGCAGACAGGCAGTCAGATAGACGGACAATAGACCTTAGCCAACTAGTTAGTGAACAGTGGTGACACAGTGATGCTGTTATAAGCTCTGAGGTCTCCGGCATTATGGAAGTAATGAGGGCATGTGGGGAAGCCGCGCAGCAGCAACCTATTGGCCCGGCTGCTATGCATAGGGATGCACTCATGCAGCAAAAGCCTTCTGACATGGTCCTTGGATATCCTCAAGGCTTTGAAATATTAATGGCATGGCCGGTGACTAAAGCACAGGGGTACACTCTCACTGTGCCAAAAAGGGAGGCATAGGGACAGGATAAATAGATTGGTCGATAGACAAGTAGGTAGTTAGATAGATTGGTAGGTAGGCAGATACATGGATCTATTTTTAGCTAGAAATAGAGATATATAGGTAGGTATAGGGAGATAGAGTGATATTAATAGTCAAAGATCGATGGGTACATAGATCAATAGTTTGATTAAGATAGATCTAGATAGATAGGAAGGAGGTAGAGATATTAATATACATTTATATGGATAGATGGACAGATCTAGATAGTACCATTGCACTACTGCACAGTGAATGCATGCACAACCTCCACAAGAACTTCATATGTTAAAACATTTAAATATTTGTTATTTTCATAGTTTCACATTTTTGTTATTTTCATAGTTTTTTATATTTTGACCTTCTACATTCTGCATCTTAAGGTTAATATTCCTGTGGAGAAGTTTAAAGACTCTTTGGCACAGTTCCAGGAAACACCTTGATTCACTCAATCAACATTAGCTCATTGTTGGACTCTAGGCCTTCTTGTACTGATAATCTATATTTCATTTCGTTTTTTACCCATTAGTCATGCTTGTTATTTTTCCTTTGTTTCAATTTTAAACTGCTTTTAACAGCTAAATGTTTATTGGCCATGTGAATTCGCTCTTCAGAATTTCATTGATAGATTTATCTATGTAGTTAGATCTAGTTAGATAGATTGATAGATATATTTAGATTATTAGAGATAGATAGATAGATAGATAGATAGATAGATAGATAGATAGATAGATAGATAGATAGATAGATAGATAGCTCTTGCTAGATAGATAGCTATATCTAGCCTGAGATCCAGATGGATAGATAAATCGAAGAACGATAGGTAGATAGCGAGAGTTAGACAGCGAGAGAGAGAAATATAGATATTAGACAGATAGATCTATCAAGTAATGTAGTGACTGTTGTCTCGCTCAGCACCTTAACTTGTAGCATGATAGTGACCTACCAGAGCCACCAGGTCATCTGGCTAATCCCTTAATCCATTCATGTTCCTGGGTTTCCTTGGTCAGTGGCCCTATGACACGTCACCTGGGCCATATGTCATTGGCTAGCGCACTTGCAACCCACACTCGGTCCTCTTCTGGGATAAGGTCACCGCAGTGAAAGCGGAACCTGCAGCCTTTACCAGCTAATCCCACAGCAAGGAGGGACTCCTGACCATTTCAGCCAGTCCACCATGCGTTCCTCATAGCTGGAGACCAGATACATGTGGCGATTGATAAGCCACCGATGACTGCACCTCAGCATAAAACATCTGGGGATGTTTTATGTCTGCTGATCTGTTGTACTGTGTGTGTCTCTGTGTGCGTGTGTTTAACACACCTGTGAGTGCCTGAACGAACTCCGGCCTCTCTATATATATATTCTCCGGGTTTTTCTCAGTCCCCCCCCCCCGGTCTCCCCCCT
>JAOPUD010000145.1:1825510-1835934 GCA_027122715.1 Trisopterus minutus | reverse complement strand
CCCCGCCGGCCTTTCAGAGGGGTCAATGCAGGAGTCACGTCTTCCTTCAGGGCAGTCCTTGACAAGGAGAGCCTAGAGATTGAAATTAATGGAATGACACAAAGACACACACACAAACACACACAAAGATACACACACACACACACACCCACACAAGCAAGACACGAGCAGAAAACACACACACAGAAAAAACCCCTTCCCTCCCTGACCAGGGCCATCCTTCTTCCCCTAACAAAGTCACCTGCATGTGTATACCGTGTGTACACACATATACACAATCACACACACACACACACACACACACATACACACTATGATTGTTTGCAGGAGATCATGTTGCTCTAATCTAATCCTACATTTCATTTGTTATTCTTGATTGCCGCCTAAAACGTCCTGCCATCCATGCAGTACGGGGCATTCAACTTAGTTAAAGGAACAACAAGCTCTCTGTAGGATCAGAGTCTGTTCTGGGGTCAGTTCATCTCCTCACTCCCTGGTGGACGACTGTTCACCCAAATTCATTAATTACAGTCCGCTTTATCATAATAAAATGGTACATTTAAATGTTATGGGTACCGTCAGAAAAGGAATATATCCTTAATGGTGGTAGAGGTTTCATAATGGCAGTGGACAGAGTATAATAAATTATTAACACAAAATACAAAATTAGCTTTTAATGTAATAAACAAGTTGTGGGTGCAGCCAACAGCACTCCTTGTGTACATTAATGTATTCATCAGTGAGAGTGAGGCTCCAGCTCTGGTTCCTACCGGTGAGGACGTAACCTTCGCTCTCTCTCATTTGACTTTCAAATGCTCCAGCCCACACCGGCCCCCGAGTCGCCCCCACCGCCAACACTCGCCCTCTCTCCCTCACCTGGGAGTGAAAGGTTTCTCCCATGATATGAAGCGTGATAGCCTACATGAGGATGGTTCTTAATATCAATAGAGACAAAAGTGTCTCATGTGTTACTGTGTATTTGTGTTCAATGTGTTCTCTGTGTCTTTCATTTAAGGGTGTTCTATGTGAAGCACAAGCCGGCCATTTTCTTTCTATCTGGAGTACACTAGTATCTATTCTGAGCTAATATTGCATACGTCGCTGTTGAAGGCTTGGGGATAATAGGCATTGTTGTTGTGTGTGTAGTGTGTTGTGTGTTGTTGTGTGTGTAGTGTGTTGTGTGTTGTGTGTTGTTGTGTGTGTGGTGAAGGCTCAGCGAGGGTTGACACTATAGGGCGATGGGCGATAGTAGTAACCAAAATATCAGCAACTGTCCTGTCAGTGTGTCACCCAGTATGGAACTGGTCAGGGGATTAAACTGGGTTCTCAACCGCCCCTTAGGTTGGTTAAGAAATCAGTCAGTCTTCCCCAGAGCCTAACCCAGTTAAGACCATTCTTCCTCTCACTTAAAATATCCAATTCTGAAAATAAAGTTTTATTACGTTGTTGCAGTATGACATTTTTCCATTTCTTCGCTATAAATAGAGAACAAAGAAAGACCTAATGACTTTGGCAATGTGAAACCATATTGTAAAAGCAACTCTGGTAGCAGTAAAGAGAGAGAGAGAGAGAGAGAGAGAGAGAGAGAGAGAGAGAGAGAGAGACAGAGAAAGAGACAGAGAGAGAGACAGAGAGAGAGCCTTAATTGCATTAGTTCTGCGCACCAAGGGCAGATACCCTTGGCGCGCAGAACTCTCTCCTGCTATGAACACACCACAATATATTATTCTAGATTATATATATATAATATATACACATATATTCACAATAATAGCCACATTAAATCTCTTTTATAAATGTTTTTATTGGGGGTTGGTATTCTTTGTATTGGAGTCCCTGTAAACACAACAACCTGCATGTTGGTGGTTTGTACATCAACCTCTAGGTCACCTTGTTGTCTGCCCCGGGACAGCCCCCGGGAGGGGGGGGGTGTCGCTGGGGGAGGGGGCCTCAGACGACCTTCACTCAGCAGCCTCGGTTCTTGTCATGTTTGGCTCAAAGGGATGGAAGACAAAGGCTGCTTCCTGGGTCCACCTGGTGAGTACAACGCTGACCCGCCCAGAGGGGCACACACACGCAGGCCGGTCCACGCCCGCCCAGAGGGGCACACACACACAGGCTGGCCCACCGCTGGACTCTGTTCTGTGTGCCTTCATGTGGTTTGATGGCTCAGCCCGCGCACGGGGAACCAGCAGCGACTCAGTAGATGAAGACGATGCATTGGATGAGCGCTAATAACAGGGTTGATCATCATCTCTGAGGGGAGGAGCACACTAGGCTGCAGCTGGGCGGACACATCATAGAATATAACACATTCACTTGCTTACCACCAATCCCAGCCAATCGGTACACGTTTCAGCGCATGCAAACCCAGTGCCCCCTGAAAAGTACCATTTCTGGGGAGCCTGTCCTGACTTTGTCTGACACCCCCATGGTGAACCACTCTGCTTCCAATCTGGGTGAGCAGACGGGAGTGTGTCGGGCAGGTTGCGCCCTAACCCTTGAGCCACCAGGACCGGGGACAGAGGGTGAATCTAATGAGTTCTAGACCTCAGTGCATGTGTTACCCCAGATCTGAGCGGCCACTAGCGAGAGCTCAGTGTGTCTCCCACATGTCAAACAGCCCTGGTCTTTGGGCCTGGAACTGGTATTTACTGGTGTGAGCACTAAATGTACAACGTTGATATGCACTTAAAATAATGAATACATGGTTGGTTTTTGGTTCTTTCCTGTGTTTTGAGGGGTTTGTCCTGTCCAGGGTGTTGAGACACAGAAAAGAGGAATCTCTTATTTTACAAACACCAAGAATATATTGTACTAAATATCTCCAGACTATAAATAATAATAAACCCTATCAAATAAGCACGAAAGTACAAGGGTCGCATGACATGTTATGGGGACTTTTAAATCATATTTATGGAGCATATGATAACCACATGAAGCCATAAAAGTGCTACCCAATCAAAATAACAATAACAGAAAAATATTGTGGTTATTTTGTGTACACTCAGTAAGAGATACTATCTGTATTTTTAGTGTGGTCACTCGATCAGGTTAGTGTGAGTTCACGCACCATACTAGTGTTCAACTAGTCATATGTTTGTGCTCCCAATGTGGGTTTGCTTAGCATAAAGCTGCCCTTGTCCCCCCCTGTTTTACAGAGACAGGTCGATTTACGGCTGGGGGAGAACAAAGAGACCTAATAATGACACCAGCTAACAACCGAGCTGCGTTGTGAGAAGAAGGAGTGAAGGGACATTGACAAGTAGACTAGAGTCAATTTTGAAAATACGTCAGCTAAATTAATTTGCAGCATGAAATTGTCTTTTTTCAGGGAGTAAAAAAGACTTCACGCAGGGTGCTGGAAGCACAGAGCACTTCAAAGCCTGTGTTCACACACACACCGGCCTCTGATATCCCCGCTCCGCCGTGCAGCGTCTCCACGGCCCGGTGGCTGATCGCCTTCATTCCTTTGAAACCTTCTCAGTGCACGTCGATGTGTGGAAAAAGCATTTATATACCCTGAAATAAGACTGGGGATAGAGCGGGACACTAGGCTGAGCCGGGACGGTTCCTCTGTCTCTGAGAACAAACACAACGGGGCTCAGCACACCACGTCTCAATGTGTGTTTATCATAATAGTCCTTCAAACATTCCGTGTTGATGCACTTCAATTAATAAATATGTACCAAAAATCCAACATGAATATGTGCAGCCCCTGCAGCCCTAGCAGAAGACGGGTTGCGAGCACGCCTCCTGTGTTGCTGAAGATAAACCTGAGGCCCACTCCAGCGATGGTCACCCACCCATTAAGGGGTGTAATTATTTGAATTACATTTGAATGATTTAGTGCTTCAAACATTTAATACAATCATCTGTACTGTCTGGGGCATCCTTTACAATAGATGTTTTGCAATACAACAATGCAAGTGTTGTGAATACAGTACTCATGATGCATATATAAACACATATGTATAACAATGAAGGCAGGTTAGGGTTAAAGGTTTAAAGGGATTTCAATGACACAGTTAGGATATTATGTTTTCAGCAGCAGGTCTGAATAGGTCTACACAAACAGCATGTCCGAACAACGGCAAACATCAGACCCCTTTAAACATGAGTCTCTAAATATTGTGGATTAGTCTTCAGACCACTTCAGATTCTTAGGAAATTATACAAATGTATGTTGTGCACCTTAAATACAGATTTGATGTTGTTGTTTTGATATTCGATCCAGTATTGGGAAGAAGAGGGTTTGTCAGGTGTGACAAGTCCCTAATGGGGACATGTTTGACTCTATTTTGGTGGCTCTGCGGTTCATGGGAACCGGAACCAACGTGGTTGAACTTTGTGCCTCATGTCATCGGATACAGACATGGTCAAATGCTCAAATACTATTCCCTTTAGGTTACATACTAGTATATTGAAATCATAATATATCAAGGCAGCATGACTAAACAATATGACGCAAACTGCTGCTGAGAATGTGTTGATCCAATGAGATGCCAAATAACAAGTCACAATAATCGCAATGACAATCATTTAAAGGCATTTTTACCCAAAATAACAACCAAACCATACAGATATCTGTATTCTGATGTACTCAATACGTGAACAAGTGTAGTCAGTGGCCTAGTAATAGTAGTAGTAGTAGTAGTACTGACTATATGGAATGCATGATTATTGATCACATGTTATTGCCATCAATTGTAAATACATGCTTAAAAGCGACACATAAACAACACTTGAAATAGTATAGTGATCTAAAATAGCAACAATTCTTAACAAATAATTTGTTGTTTGGTCATTTGGTATAACCTACGTGGTGACGTTGGTTTGACAGAGAATAACTGGATAAATGAAGCCGTAAGTAGGCAGCTAAGTAGCGAGAAAAGGCAGCAGCAGACAGATTAGTGGAAGTCGCCTCCCCTCTCTCTGCAACCATCCCAGCAGTCAGCAGGCAGCCACCCCTCACCAGCCTACTCCCACCACTCACCAGTCAACACCACACTTTCTGTAGGTCGGGACTGTTAACGAAGAGTATCCGGAACATGGCTTTTCCGCAGCAGATATGGCTCCTGGCGGTTCTCCACCTGTGTTCGTTGAGCGGTGAGTAGCTTCTTGGTTCGGCTCAACACGCGGAGTTTGGATGAACGCAACGCGCGTCCGTGCGCGTTGGGGCGCGTTGGGGCGCTCGGAGACGGCGACGGCTCTTAGGTTTGATGCAGAAAACATGAGTTCTTCGTTTTTTTTATTGGAGGTAAGCGGTTAGGATGGCAAACGATCTTGTTCTTCGTCAGTTGTAGCGAACGGGACGCGTTTTGGCACATTGCGCATTTTTAAATGTACTTTACTTTAAGCTAACCGTCCTCTGATGGCACGAAGAGTCTTCTAAGTCACCATTTCAGTTGTACATTGATTAAGTTTTTCATTCTGTTCCACTCAACAAAAGCAGACTTTAAGTTACCATTTTTCCAGTAAGGCGCTGGTTCCCATCAGGAGGAGCTGGGGTCGGGCCAGTGCCAGCTCCTCCTGTAGGACTTCTCTTAAAGATTCATTTCAGTGTGGTGGTCAGTAGTTCACTTATTTGGGCAGTGCATTACCCAGGAGAAACACAATCTAATAAAGTGCACAAAAGGAACAGTAGCGCCGTGTTCCTGTGATGTTCATGTAATGTTAACTTGAAGGATAACCGACTGTAATGAGTCGTTTACCTACAACGCTGTGATGACTGAGATATAGTCAGATATATCGGTAATCGGGTAGATTAATCCCTCCTCATGTATCCGACTTTTGTATCTTTTATTCCTTGTTTTTGTGTAACGTTGTTAAGTTTGGTTACCGCTGCTCAATCCCCAAATTGTCTGTTTCTGGACTCACGACTGTAACGATGAGGCACAGTGTATGCTCTACTAAGAGCATTCGAATACACCAAGTAGTAAATGTTAATTGTAGCAGACAAATATAGATTTTTTTTGTCCCTTCTAAGCACTCTTTCTTTACTTGATTGTAAGTAAGCCTGGCCGTAAATGATCCCTGCAGGCACAACGTGCGTAGAGCAGACAGAAAGCCTGTCTCCTATATGTCTAATGTATGGCAGGCAGTCCGAAGGACCTTCACTGTGAATTTGTCTGAGTTAAAGATTTGGATACAATTTGAATAGATTTTTTTTTTCAGTTTAATATAATTTGACTTTGGGCGTTGATTGTCGGGCTGTGATGTCGTTGGGCTATTGTAAACTTTTGTTCGAATACCATTAATGAATTAATATATATACATCATTTATTAATTTGCTGTATGAATAATCATGAATAAAAATAGATTAGCGGCTCACGGTGAGGCAGTACCTTAATGTAACAATGTAATGTGTCTACAAGCAGAGTGGGCTTGGCCAACAGCCGACCATTACCACAACTCTGACCATTTCAGGGTCTTTTCATCCCTATATATTTAATAGAGTCCCTCATTTTTCTTTAAATGAAAACCATAAACCCTTCACTGCCTATGACTGAAAGCAGATGTTTTTTGAAGGACCACAGAGCAGCAACTCCCATCCTTGCATGCATTCAGAGAGAGTTGCTTTTGGAGCGTTTGCTGAAGGGAGGTGAGGGTGTGTGTGCAGCAAACGCACATCCCGAACGTTAGTGGTTGTGGCACAGCCGGCCCCCGTATAAGGGGAAACCACGGGATGTAGGCTGTATAGAGGAGCTGACGAGGAAGAATGTGATATTAACTTAAGCAGAGGAATTGGCAAGGAACCTATACTCCAGGTCTGTGATACCATTCAACTCACATCTACTCAAGGCTCTCCTGCAGGGTAACAACAATAGAGGCGACTCATTAAGTCGTCATACAGGTGGACCACAGTGAGGAGCAACCTGGACTTAATCAGAACTGCATGTCAGAATCTGTGTTTGGGCTGTTGCTCAGGTTTCACTAAAACAAGCATTGCCGCCATTGCCTATTCTAAGACAGTAAATTAGGTTTTGTTTTGGTTTGTTGGCCAGTAGATTCAAATCAGTTAAGGTTCAGGTAAATGGGTTTTACTTAAACAAAAAGGCATGAACCAATGCTGCCTCATGTCTTTGTGTGGATGTGTTGCTGTTGTGTGTAGGCAAGGCAGCCACCGGCAAAAGCCTCTGATGAAGCTGTGTTACATTGTAGAGTTACATCGTGGCTGACTAAATAACTCCTGATTCTGTCCGCATCGCCAGATCAATAACCAACTTGATTTTAGTCCAGTGCTTGTATATGTTTTGCACTGCACTGTTTCAGTTGGACATGACATTCTTTCAAGTCAGACTGGTAAATTGATTTGAGGAGACATGCGAGCGTGACCGGGTTACGTTTAGCAGAGCTTTGATATGCCGTCAGTAAAACTCATATCTGAGACTAGGAGAGAGATGTTTTTCATCTAGGTAATGGATCCTTGGTTGGATCAATCATGGCCCATCTTGGCACTCTGGACTGGTACAAAGCTCTCCATCCGGAGCCCTGCATCAGCCCTTTCCCAACGCAGCTAAGACACAATCAAACGTCTACTAACTAAATCTACTTCAATTAATCAAGGAAAACATTTTCATTTTTATTTTGTTTGCTTTCTAGATAAAATCTCATCCACAGAATGTACAAAACATTTGACGTTTTCGTTGTATTAGGTTGAATCTGGCTCCATATTACTGAGTCCCTCGGGGCCGGGGCCCGACGGCCAGGAATCCATGCTGGCACCACGGTGCATTCTGCCCAGACAACATTTGCTTTCATGTAAACAGCAGTGCAGCAGTAACAGTGGCCAGCGCACCAGGGCCGCCCCGCTAGTCTGTTCATCAGCCACATCAGGTTCTGGACTCCTCCTCCCACCGGGGGTCCGGGGGTCAGCCGCCCTCGTCTTACTGACCACAGGCCAGTTCCACCGTCGCAAAAGCACACAGCACATTGTTTTTCCTTTCTTTTGATGTAGTGTTGTCATAGCAAAGGACTAGTACAACACAACCATATAACTTCATTAATTAAAGTCAACGTTTAAAACAAAGAACACAGTATTAAGTAGTATTCATTACATTTTAGTGACGGGCCAATCATTTGTGGAAACAAACAAAAAAATCAATGTGATTTAGTACGACCTGCCCACCAGCAGATAATCATACACTGTGTGGTCCTATTCTCAGGTCATGTCTGCTAATGTAAACTGTGATGAACCTGAAATAGACTTGGTTATACCACAGCCAACACGGTTGTTTACAACAGTATTAACACAAGTGTAGTTGTTTTACATCATGTAAACTGGGAGAGAGTATTTACTCAACACTAGAACTGCAACTGATTCTTTGAAGTAAGCAGATGGCTCTTCATCCACATCCATTTAAGAAAGTTCCTTCTTTAAAAATATGCAAGTTACGCAAAAAGGATATCTGGCAACCCTTTCCCACATGTCCTAACCCCATCCAATGAATAGCTTAACCCACAAAGTATATAATCACAAGTATATAGTCACAAGCTTTGAGCTGAATTGGACTGCCAAAATCCTTTTGAAACATTTATTCTGTTCAGGCAACCATTTATGGGGGAAATATGAGAGAATGCAGAGGGTGAAGGAAATGCAGGGGGTTCCTCCTGGTTCTGGGCTCCTCCGGTGTGGGTAGTGGGGGGTTTGTAGATGCCATGAGGCAAAATGCCTGCAGCTGCTGGCTCCAGTTGCTCGAGCAGGATTACTGCATTAGGCTGAAGTGACAGACAGGCATGACCAACACCGAATGGAGCATACTTGACTCATTGTCTTTCATTAAAGTGAGTGTGCCGTTCTGATCCCTTCTGCATCCCATGGAGCCTGGTTATAAAGCTTTTAGTGGCAATTGCAATGCATCGATCAGGCAGGAATGAATTCCAAAGTGGGGGGAAAAAGCAGTTGATGGAGGAGCGAAAACGGAATGCCTCTTAGGGAGATTTTTAAATAGTGATCATTATATTTATGGAATGCCTAGCAGTGATGGCACTATGAATGACCTGAGCCTTTCACCCTCTAGAGGCTTCCTCACGCTGAGCCACTTAGCCTTCACTGATTTCAAACCTGCGGTGGATCCAAAATATGAAAGGTGGATAAAAGTGTTGAGCTTTGCTAGATGGCAATGGCAACTTGAGTACTGGGGTCGAGTAATGATGAGATTCGATTCCAAAGTTGGCCAACAATGATGGCCACTGCTGGCGTAAAACCATGGCCATCAATTCGTTGGTTAATGAAATGTCTGTTATTTAATTTATAGCAAATCCAAATCAAATAGAATGTGGATCTTTTGAACCTCAATCAAATGGCATTGTGAAATTAGTGGGGATACCCAGCCTTATTGGATACTCATTTCATTGGCTACATACTGCTGCCTTTCCCAATACCTTCTACACTAAATCCCCAGGTACGGCTGTTTGTCTCTGCAATACAAAGCCATGCGTTTTGAAGGATCAAAAGCATTGTTCAGATCAGTTGCCAGAGAATGAGCAAACATCACTCCCCTAAGGAAAAACCTAAAGGCTTTTGCCCTGCATTCTGCATTGCTTTCCACAGTGCACAGATCATTGATGTTGGAGTGGGATTTGATATCAAACAGCTGCCACTGTGTACACTGGGTAGGTAAGGTTTAAAACAAAAGGAATTTTTCTGCATTGACTATCTATCCCAGTGCCAAATAAATTCTCCTGAGCCTTATCTGTTTACTCAAAACTGTTCTTTCAACAAAGAAATATCCAGAAATGACAAATTTGCCTTAGAGACTAATGTGCATCTTGTGGAATTTGCAGATGTAAGCAGTGTGTTGAATAACACTCGATATTGCCCACAAGAAGAAAAGGTAGACGGAGGGTGGGTAGGGTTGAGCATTTACAATGGCCCAGAGCCAGGGCTTTAAACTCTATCATGGCAAATCACACACACTGGCACCCAACCACCCCAGGCTTTGATGGGCCTCAAATAATCTTCACTTGGCTTTTGCTTTTAATTTTATTTAATTTTTATGCTTGGACTTTATGTCCTAAAAGTGAATTGAAATAATGTAGGACAGATATTTGCTTGTCTCTTTATCATTAATTTAACCAGTGGCAATCATATGGCATTAGGAGGGGATAAATATCTCTTACAAAGACAGTAAGACTTGGCCCAAACTGTGCTACAACCTAGCGCCAACCAAGGTTTTCCTTGAAAGTTGATAGAAAAGTCTCAGAAAGTCTGTTGATAGTCAAAATAAAACACTACAAACAGGCTAAAGTCATTGTAAGACGTTCTCTTGGTAACCACTAGTTCATAGGACTATGAATTTGGTTTAAAGGGGTAGTTCGGGATTTTGGACATCGGACCTCATGTCCAAGTGAGCCAGTGTGTTATTTATCATTGGAGACCGTTTGCAACACTTTTCATTCAGTCCTTCTAGTTGCAGAAA
>JAOPUD010000145.1:1760522-1771870 GCA_027122715.1 Trisopterus minutus | reverse complement strand
CTAGACCCCAGGGCTTAGCCACCGTACCGCTAGACCCCAGGGCTTAGCCACCGTACCGCTAGACCCCAGGGCTTAGCCACCGTACCGCTAGACCCCAGGGCTTAGCTACTGTACCGCTAGACCGCATGGCTCGTCTATAGTAGCGCTCCCATATAAACTTTGGTTTGTTGCCATCATCCAAAAGTCGATGCAATAGCTGTAGCAAAGTTATCAAGGCCAAAACCTGCTGTATACCAAGTTGGCTCAAGGTGAGCCCACAGCATGGTACGCCATGGTAACTGAACTGAGATTAGACAAAGCATGGTATTCCCCTGAATTCTGACTTAACATATCCGATTAACCTGGAGATCCAGCTTCAAATAGGGCCCAGTGGTCTGAGCTTGTACAACAACGGGTGGTGATTGTCATGGTTGTGGAGGTCGTCATTGATCCTAGGCTGAAGGAACACTCACTTGTCCCCAAAGGAGCGTCTCCAGAAGTCTGCAGCGTCTGCTTTGGTGATGCGGAAGTTGTCTCCCTGGAAGAGGCCGTTAGGGAAGATGGCCTTCAGCTCGGCCAGCATGTGACTGAAGATCAGCGACAGCTTGGTCAGGTTGCGTCTGAGGAACAAGAGAGAAAGGAACAACAGGTCAGTACGGGAGCTGGGGAGGGAACCAGGCTCAGAGGTTACGTTGCTACACACCCTAAAACAAGCATTTGGACATTGGAGCATGCCTTAGCTAAAACTAGCTTGGAGAAAGACAGAAAGAAAGTGAAGCACACTGACTTCATCCTTTCACCCATAACAGAAATACTGGACTTTCTTTAGGGGTTAGTAATGTACCACATTCAGATTTATAGATGCAAAATACACATTTTGTTCAATCTTAGGGTCAGAAACACACAAGTTCACAACCACATATCAATTAATATATTGACAAAATAATATTTTGGATGCGTTTGTGATTTTGTGTCTTTTCCTTCATCCAGTGGCTGGTGCAGCAAATAGTTATTTGAGGTCCAATGAGCAGTGTCGATAAGATGAAACTAACAGCCACAATTGATTGTTGTCTAAAATGCGTAATTAATTTACAAAATATGAATGCATAATTGGGCGTATCTTCCACACATCCGTGTCCACTCTTCATTCTTCCATGAGCCGTTTCATTAGTTCTTTAGACGTGATTTGGTTGCTTTCCTTAACAAATACAGCAAATAGCCCCGGGCAGTTGAACATCAAACTTGAGGATGCATATCATTACACATATCATAACATAACATTATGTTGGTCATAGAAATGGTGTTACATTACTAGTAGCTACAGAAACCAAAAACCTCTAAAACGAAGGGGATTTTGTTTTGATCATGGGATGGTTGTTCCCCATCGATTCGACCTGGATCACACCAGAAGAGGTTGCTTATTTGCATGGGGAACGCATACCAAAATATTGAAGCAAAGTAACATAAAAAAGTGTCCGGGGTGCACAACGAAGCCCGGCTGGGTGATGACCCGAGAAGTGTTATGAAGTTCCCCTTTAATGCAAGTACAATTACGAAATAGTGAAAGCACAGAAAATATCCTTCACTGTTTTCAGGAAGTCTGTTCCTTGTTGTCTTCCTTTACAACACTGCCTAACGAGGCTAGGCATTTACAACCAAGGCGTTGGTTACCATGATATCCTCCATGACACTTTCCTTTCAGAACAGAAAACTTAACCAAAAAGAATCCTCTACATGCTGAATTCAAAAAATTGTCACTACAGATGATAATTTCCTTGGTTTCTTGACTTCATATTACATACAGAAATGAACCGTACCAATACATTTACAAATGTTTATGACTTCAGATGGAAGGACAGATATCGTCCGGTCTCACATGTTCCTGGGGGACTGTGGCTTTTCTACATCATTCATCTTCCCTAATGATGAACATGATGCATACACAACTGAATGTGCAGCAGACACAAATGTCCACTAGTCCTACAAGTGGCAGAACCAATAGACGTGTTCCGACAATCAACACACCACAGCAGCAGTGATGCGTATCAGAGGGTAAAGGGAGCGATGAGGAGATTTCTGTTCTGCTCACGGGTTCTGCGAATAGGGGAAGTGAAGTCTGTCACATCTGCCAGTCACAAGTATGCAAAAAAGAAAAACAGAACGGAAACAATGATCCTTAACTCAGACATTTTCTCAGAAAATATAACATGAGAAACAGACAGACCTGAAGAGACATGGACTGATTTGATTGATCAGGCTCCAATACATTGCAGAAACAAACCAAAGTGCACGTCCAATTTGTTAAGATGATTCTATATATTCTTCAATACAGTCGGATACAGAGGATACCAGCATTACGCATTGGTCCTATTATGAAGAATTACGTTAAGGGTCCAACTTTGAGCCAAAGTTTGCAGAAATGGAGTTGATGACGCAGACCGCGTTCTTCTTTAATAACAGGCATACGAAGCAGTACACTTCAGTACAGTCTTATAAGATATGTGATTGTTCCCCTTTATCGTAAAGGATGTGGAATATTAAGCATGAAACATAATTTAAGAGGTGGTGCGGTGGTGCAGGATAGCTGTGTGGTTATGCTGCTTGACTCACAGCTGAATGGTCCTGTGATTGAATGAATGTGCACCATTGATCCCTACCTGCTCATTCACTCACTAATCACATGCCCCTTAAAAAACAAAAGAATAAAACTGTATGATAAAATTCTCTGCTCAATGACTAAATGGTGTGTGTTGACAAATCCTCAAGATAGGAGGCCGACTTACCTAGGCTGAGAGTTCTCCTCGTACATCCTCTCCTTGGCTTCCTTGAACAGGCTGATTGTCTGCTTGATCTTGTTGGTCAAGTTCTCAATCACCACACGAAAATATTCATTCTCCCCGAGGACCTCCATCTTGCCCTCGTAGCGCGACAGGATGGTGCGCAGGTGCTGGTAGGTGTCGGGCAGCAGGTCCAGTATGTACGGCGGGCTGTTCTTCAACGCCACCTTGGGGTTCTGGCACAGGCGGACCACCTGTTGGGGGAGTAGATTTTTATTTTTCAATTTAGTAGGCTTAATTGCAGGCAAACCAAGCTACCGTCTCTAGCCTTCTCCCTGAAGGACGCTTCAGTGTGTTGCATAGCAACCGCCGCGCATTTTGCATTTGGCAGGAGGGACCTCGCTTTGTATTTGTTAAAAAAATGCTTTTCCGACTTTCTTGTTTTTTCTAAATGTAGTGTCTATGACTTTCATTTCGCCATACTTAGGTAAAAAGCAATAGATCACTTCAGTCTGTCAATTTGCATCATATAAATAACAATGATGAGAATTTTAAAAAGGAACATTTATTGAACTGTCTGTAAATCATGCTGGGAATTTATTTTTTTGAATTCAATAAAATAAAAAAAATTAAATCGGCCAATGCGGTCCTCTAGAATACAGTCAAATTACTGAATCTTAACTCTTACAAAAGATGTTTCATTGGGGTGAACAGTTGTGAATCTGTAACCTATTATATTCTCTCAACATCTAACTTCCTACATTCTAGTCTAACCTCTATCACCATAAAGGAACGCTGCGGGCATTGGCCACTAATGAATACTTATTGTGTTCATCTTACACCCACTCTCAATAATACAACCGTTGTAGTGGTTGGTGAAAAGAAAAGGGCACTTTTCCAATTACCAATAAAAAGTCATACTATAACATCCATATTCCACATCTTTTAAGATTAGCTAAGAAAAATAAATAAAATCAAAATAAATGAAATAAGCTTAGGCTGTTAACGACATACATATCATGTACATCATTCTTTTCTTGATCAATAGGTCCAGTGATTATTAAGCATAGTAGTAACAAAAGCTATCCTGGTGCCAACTGGTGTTTGGTTAGTAGGGTACAGAAGTTAGAATACTCAAAGTGTCCATTGCACACTGACAGTATGGAGAGTAAACATTGGCTTTTGGTTATCACAGATTCCGATTCCCTTGATTTTTTTAGTGAAGCAGAGATTTTGGCCAACATTTTCTATTGGTTTTCATCGACAACTAAAAATGTGCTAGAGACAGACTTTATAGGAATAGTATTTCTGAAAAGTGTCCCTTTGATTTTCCGTGGAATAGAGGTTAACAAGTTAATAACAAGTTCAAGTTGTCCTTCGAGTATCCAGGAGTACACGTTCATGGTTGTAGAATCCCTCTTGGACACAATAATGTTTTTATCATGTGGGAAGTCTGAAGTGTCCATTTATTGGAACTAATAAACCATCTTGCCAGTGCAAGACAAAAGGTTGTGGCATTTAATACATATCCCTAAAATAGGTCTATGTTACTAATACAATTGGTACTATTTATCATTAGCCTAATTAATGTTTAATTGTACCATGTTATGGAAGTTCTTGCTCAGTGTCAATATATATTTGACAAATAATGCAATTGCCCACAAAATGTTTTTACCTGTATCCATGTGATACATCGGAAATATCTTAGTTTTTATATAAATTCTATATCCTTGATAATAATATCTGTAATAATTTGTTGTAATAATCCTGCCTAACAACTTTAAGTCGGTGTGCTAAGGTGGTGTGCTGGGAACCACTGGGTTAGACAATGTGATGATTAGTGAAGTGATGAAGAGGTGAGAATGGAGACGATAACAGCTGCAATCATCCATCGCTTTAGGCTCCCGTCTGACCTAACGGGACGCCCCATTCCGCTTAGATAAGGGATAGCTTTATAGTCTTTTAAAATAAATTTTTGAAAATTGTATTTCTGTTATACTGTAATTGGTATTGTGGCTTTAAAGTTATGAATAATGTCTTTAATATAATTAATTCAAATAGAGGCTTTTAGTCTTTCAAGTATGTAGAAAAAAAGTTTAAATAACCTGTATTAGAAAGATTTACTTTATTTTTAAGATATACATTATTTTCGACTTCACAATGCAATGTATATCATGATGAAATGAAGGATTTGCAAGATACCTCTGAAGGAGAAGCCTACCTCTGCAGGCTTCTCCGTGTTAGTGGTGTGACTAATGAACACATTGACATAAAAAACAATGTTAATGTTTGTTTATAATAAACGCTTTGGTTCCGGCATCAGTAATGTCTACCAATAAATATAGTTATATCTACCCAACGGCATATCTCTCTTAATAATATAGGTACAAATAAATAAATAGCCACTTGGTATGAAGCGTCGTTAATTAGAAGTCCTGAGCCCATGCACTAATCATAACTGATGTCAACAGTTGCACTACTAACTATAATCTACAATCCTAAATCCGTACTCGTGTATTGAATTGGAAAATGCATAAGCCGTATAAGGAAAGATTACCAATGCCAGTCTTAAACGATGCAAACGTGGCCTTCATGCAAACAATCTAAGCAATCAAACAAATGTGACTTGTACAGTTGCACACATTGATGCCAACCATCCCTTTTGAACGCTAAATGTTCCTTCTAATGGACAACCAATACTGAGGGGTAAAATAATTCCCCGTTGTTTACACCATCAGCACAGTGTTGATGTGTCTATGTTTATCATTAAATCATGGACGTGGCTTTACCTTGTCCATTAGTTTCCAGCATTTCTCGACCATTTTCTTGTCGACCACGGGCGGCTGGTGGGGCTGCAGCGGCTGCTGGTGGGGCTGGAAGGCGTCCTTCATCAGCCCGATCAGCCCCGCGCCCCTCCTCGGGTTCCCGGCCATGCTTCGGTTGCCTACCGGGGGTCAGCCCCGGGGCTTCTGGTTCGTCAGCGAATGATAATTCTGGACACGTATTTCACTCCAAGCAGTGCTGGACTCTGCTGCACATTCTCAGCAGTGCATGGTGGCCGACCATACCCTGTAGGTCCTCCGACGACCGAGCTGCTCGCCTACGAAGGGCTCGGTTCAGCTGGACGCGATGGATGCTAGGCTAACGAGCTAATCTTTAAAAGGCTCTCTCGACTCCTCTACGCCACAGAAGACAATCCCTTTTTGAAGCGGTTTATTTTCGGTTCCATTAGCGAATGCTCGGCCGGTGTGTTACACTGACTGCCAACACGGAAGAGATGGGAGTCTTGATAACAAGGTAGAGTGTATCGCCGTGCCGTTTCTCCGGTCTTCTCCGGTAGATATTCTGGACTTGTCATCCACTGACAGTGTTGCCAGATTGGGCAGAAAATATGGCCCAATCTGGCAACACTGGCTGCAGCGCGCACAAGCTAGTGTTGCCAGATTGGGTCCGACTTCCCGCCCAATCTGGCAACGCTGTCCACCGAGCTCCTACATTGTGACGAATGCGTGCTACGTCACGTCAGGGCGTGGACGCTCGTGCAAGAGACACATTCTATCTTGAAAAAATAATTATAATCTTTTAAAAGTCTTAACACCAGCAACATGCGATTGAAGACAATTGTTTACAATAGCTATCGTGAACCTATGATTAAAGGTATTCTGATGGTTTTATATCCAACATTAAGACAATCTAATCAATTAATGCCTTAACAGGGATAACCACAAAATATTGGGTTTTGACTGTGATTTTAGTTTAATTCCAAATTAAATCAAATAACTCCAATTATCCCATTATACATCTGTGATGTACGTCTACCATGGGATTGACCATTTGTGACATCATAAATTATGTAATTTGTATGTTATTATGATATTCAATAATAATATTGATATTCCAATTTATGAATCTCATGAAATAATGTTTATTTCAGGTCTGGACTGATGAGCTTGTTGAAGTTGAGTGAATACTCATACAAATATTAGTTCATTTTTATTATGGCTAAAATTGCTGCAATTATGCCTTGCTTGCACATTCAACAGTTTGTCGAAAAAGTTTGTTAAACCAGTACATGTCAACCTTTTGATGTCTTAAGAGGTCAAACAGACATTGGAAACAATACATTTTTGTTATTGTTTATTGTAATGTTTTTGTAATGCTAGTGCAGTATTTTGTATTGAATAATTTGACCATTGGTGAGATGAAGTGAGTCAAGATTAAATGATTAGGTCCCATTAGTACTGTTGTGATGAACATTATCTTTAAGAAACAAGTCTTTATCTTCAGTGTCGGATCCTTGAAGTATACATGTAACTCATGAAAAGACTAAACAGAGCAGAGCGCTCGAGTGGCAGTTAAAAAGTTACAAATACCAGCCATCATCCCTTCAGCTGGCAGTGTGGCTGAAGCTCAGGGCCACGTCTAACAGCCGCAGCCCCACCTCCGCCTGCAGCCCCCCGGGCAGGAACTCAGTCGACAGCTCTCGGTACGTGCTGCACAGCCGGCGCGCCAGGACGTCACTTCTGTGAATGGCGTGTTTCCATTTGTGGCGTGCCTCGCCATACAGCACCAGCAACGACCTGCGAGGGAGACGGATGGCCACCTGTACCTCCGGGTTGTCCTCATGGTTGATTGTTTCCAGGCTCCCTAGTCTGAGCTCTAGCGCCTGCACGGCCGGGAGGGACATGGTGAGCACGCTCTCCGAGAGCATGTTGACGGTCACCAGGCGCTCGCCCCACAGCCACGAGTCGTCCAGGTGCGGGTCTATGGAGGAGCCGCGCCCAGGGTGGTAGTCCAGGTTGCATTGCTCCACAGGCTGAAAGCCCTCCAGGATGGGCTGCTGAACCATCCTCTCCACCAGAGCCCGGCTGCTGGCTGGCAGGCCCTGAAAACCCTCCAGACGCACCTTGCGCTTCTTGAAGTTCACCTTTGGCCCAAAGTCCTGATAACAGTAAATGTAGTTTAGGTTAGTTAGTTTTCTTTGAATATATATTATAAATATATTTATTGTTATAGATTATTATATCGATATATATATTGGCGATCTAGACACAAACATGGTTTAAATGATGCAAGCCAAAATGTGATTAAAAGGCATGCAGAATGCTGCATTCATGTAGATTGATTGTAAAACACAACCTGTTTTTTGCGTCCCGACTGTGACGGGCACCAGATGTTTTTGTCCATCTCCCGTACAAGCTCTTCCTCCTCCTGCTTGGATAGGAAGTCCTCCCAGAGGAGGACACCTGGAAAGGAGAAGGATGGAGGTTTTCCATCCTCTCGTACTGCTGATTTTAGCACAGGATCGTAGCAGAAATGCAGTTTAACCTGGAAGGGCGAAACACGCTTAGATGATACAAAAGGAAAAACTGGTGCTTGTGAACATGTGTGTCAGATCTAGAATATCATAATAAAGTAGACTACTGGTAGAACAGGGTGTCTACCTCGCAATCAGGGACATTCTACAACCATGTCATAGACCTTAAATATAGGCTTTGTTAGTTTCACTTGAGAGCGAGTCACTGTGGTTAGGGGCTGTACAAATAAACGAATGTTCATGTTAAAACCGCAATGTCGCTGTTCAGTTAAAGGCACAAACATAAAAAGATGTTGCCACAATAGGATGGATACATCATAAAGAGTGGTTTAAGCCCAAAACAAGGTGCCACATAGCGTAGAGATATCCACATGGTGGCTTATGAACTGCTGAATGTCAGAAAGAATGCTTATAGCCAGCGTTACAGACAACTCTCCGTCTTCGGTTAAGCTTTATTATTTTATATAAACATATACCTTCGCTTCGTTCCCGTTTAATAGATATTCCTCCTTCAGTCTCTCACATAACAGACAACTTCGGATGCCTTTACAGGCGCATTTGCTGACATGGTCATCGGTGTGTGTGGCAGACATAATCTCTGTCGGGCTGGCTGAACTTCCGTATTTACTTTGTGCGTCACTTCCTCCACGTGCATCTTCTTCGGTCACAGCAGAGCGGTGGAGCGACGCCGGACGCCCCGTGCGGTTCATTCAGACCCTTTAAGAGGCTTAAGCCCCTTATTGACTGACACCATGGACGGACACTTAAGAGTCGCCAGGAGCTCTTTCATGTACACATACTAATACAAAGATGTACAGAATTACAAAAATAATATATAGCCCTAGACATTCGGTTACTTCTCAGTATTCAAACTGCAACATAACTAAATAAATGTTTGGTTTCCATCACACATTGCACACATTGCCTATATTTGAAAGTAGGTGCACCTATGTTTTTTGTCATATGCAGTTCTAAACTAAATGAGTCCGTTCAACCACACGCAGAGAATCAGATATGTGTAATAGTCGGACATAAATGCGAGTAACGGCTGCGGCCGGCGGGAAGGCGAAGCATGACGTAAAGCCCCGCCTAGAAAGGTCCGGCCCGCCCACATCCGGTACCTTTATCGGGCTGCTTTCACGAAACTTGCGAACGACACCTGCAAACTGTTTATTTTTAACGTACATAAATGTCGTCATCTATATGTAAACACTATCAAACAATGAGTGTCAGAGTTCCCTACCCAAGAGGTGATACAATACCCCCCCCTATCAGGCATTCAATAGAATGAAAGAGGAATTAATTTATTAATTTAGTTTATATTTACTACAAAATAATAAAATATACAATAATCATCCCACAGCACAATCACTTCTATTAAGGATGAGGGAAAGGGTCCGCCAGCCAAGAGTATTCCCGAGAGAGAGACAGCTACACACTGTACAGCGACATGAGCTATAATGTGCTTAGTCAGTTAATTAAATATCACACAATAGGAATGTTACAATTAACCCACTACTGCTTCAACACAACCAGTAGGTCAATATCACTGCACACAAACAGATTAGTAAACAAAACCTCAGTACAGACAATAATGACTACAGCCAAACAGACCCACTACGATGAACAGGTATGCTCTACTGCTCTCTACGTTGTCCCAGCCCCGGCTGACTAAGCAAAAGGAAGAAAGGAACAAACTTCAAACAAAACAAGAAAGGAAATAAAATTAAAATAAACATAAGTTGGAGGTGGTCTTACACAATGATAAGGCATACAGACCTAAACAATTTTTAAGTAGGGGAAAAACAGTGGCTACAATCAGCTCCTGGAATTAACAAAAGACCACATTAGTTTGTTAATTACTTTTCTTATGGACAACTATAAAAACAATGATCACGTCACATCACATCACTACATAGCAGCACATACGTTTCTCATCTTAGTTTATTCATGAATTGACCCTTAAATATAGGCCTACATAACATTTGCCTTCATAAAATTATTCAATAGTCATTCACACCGCGAGCCATCCACTGTTTGAACGTGACGCGAACGAGGGAGCATGTACGTACTACCGCCAATGTAAACGAGACACCAGACGACCGATACACTGACTGCGTTTACATGCAGGAGCATAATCGTGTAATGAGCGAATCGAATGAGGATTGGATTCATGTAAACAGGTTTATTCGATCTGCTTCGCCAAACGAATCGTCTCAGGATCGCATTAGCAAAGTCGATACGACAGCTGGGCTTGAGCCGGTCCCAGTCGTCTATCGACCTGCATGTGCACCCGATCGTATCGTATCGCCGGGAGTTCGTGTCCTGCGCATGCTCGAGAATTCCGGTTAATTGTTTACATTTACACGATTTATCTATAAAAAACAATACGTCACGAAGTATTTCTGAAAACGTTCAAATAACTTCACTTATGTGAAGCGATGTTTGAATACCGCGCAGCGTGTGACCGCAAAGCATTGTGGGGGTTCGGCTCGTTGAGGCGTCGACGGATCCTTCAAAAATCTCGGAATTCTCAAAAACCAACGACGCGAAAAGGACGCGAATTTCCGAGTGTTCTCGACGTTGGAGCAGCGCTAGTCGGCGTCCTGCGACGCGGCGTCTTTAGAGGGCGGCCGTTGAGCTTACTTCACTTCGGGAAACGCCGGCAGGGGTCGCAGTGCTGTGCGCCCTGGCCGTCGGTGGGTAGAAGAAGAACAAGTTTCTCTACCGGAAGTTACGTCAGGTTCTGCACAAAGTTTTCCCGGGAGCGAGGCTGCAGGCTGAAGTCGAGTAGCGTTTGAATTATACTTAAATATATAAATGTACGCTAGGTTTATGCTAGTACGGTATCTAGCAATTGAATAACAAGGTTGTAAAAACATCGCACAGTCCACTTAATTCTCGATTAATATACTACAAAATAAAAGCACAAAGTAAAGAGTGACTCAGAAGCTGCTGCTGCTGGTAAGTTGTGTGAACCTCGTTCTGCCATTTGTACGAAATTATTATGAGTAATCCGGGCATATTTAGTTTCCACATTGCATTATTTTTGTTTGCAAATTTAGTCTATATTAAACATTTCCTTTAAATAATCCATTCTTTTTATTTTAGAAAGGCGATGGAGAAGATAACAGAAAATATTTTATTGGAGAGGGCGTCTCCCAAAACCAAAACACTGGAACAAATCCAAACCTTGAAGTAAGTGTACCAGTTATTATCCTAAGCCCATGTATATATATAAATATATATATATAAATATATATATTTAAATATAT
>JAOPUD010000145.1:1698429-1711703 GCA_027122715.1 Trisopterus minutus | reverse complement strand
TGACTATCATAGTAAGCACAAACATAGGATCATGGGCATAAAGCCCATATATGTAGTCAGAAAACAACTAATATAACGTTATGATAAAATAATTGCATTGCTGAGATTATACGTTTTTAAGTAATTATTCAAAAATAGATAAACTAAAAATAGATCAAATAAATAAACTTCAATATGCAATTCTCCCATGGCGTTTCGTCACTTGTTGTGGACGGCTGAAAGGTGACTTCCTGTTTATACGCTGTAGTGCAAGTGGCGCGACGCTTCCTATTGGTGCTAGGGGCGGTGTTTGACGCGCGGAAACTGCGTTTTGCCAGCGGTGTGTGGCTGGCTTAAGTCTCTGAGTCTATGGCGGCTGAGTCCTCGGCTGAGTCTGCCAATGAAGTCGGGAGGCCATGATGTATATTTGCCTTCTTCTTGCAAAAAGGCGACTGCTGGATATCAGGGTAAAATAAATGTTTCTTGGGTTCAGGAAATGAAGAATATTGACAGGCAGGTAGTGGTTAGACTGGAGGCTAGAATGCTGGGGGCGAACATGCTCGGGGATAGCAGGCTGGGAATCAGACTGGGTAACAGGGTTGTTGAGGAAGTCCTGAGCCCACCCAGGTAACATCTCACTAAACCCAGGCTTAGCATAATAAAGAAAATCTAAAAATCCTGGTTCCACAAACTGGAAGTAAAAACACCAACAAGGAGAGATCCACAAGGACAAAGGGACATGACAAATATAAAAAACTGGGAAGGGAACAAAGGAAGTGAACTTGTATGTATGGGGAGATGAGGTGCAGGTGGGAAGATTATGACAAGGACACACAGGTGAAAGGAATGAAGTGATTGCAAGCAGGATTCTAAAACAAACACCGTAGAACAAAAATACAGATTCAGAGGCTGTCCAGCTCTAGCCTGACGGCCTGATGGCCTTCCTCAGCGGCTTGCTGAGCCTGTGTGTCTCCCCAGCCTTGATGCCGTCTCCTCTGCAGGCCACCTCAAAGAAACAAAATACGGTGTGCTGGCTACCCCTGACTGGTACAACATCTGCAGTAGCCAGCGACACAGGAGGAACAGCCTGTTCTGTCCTGTTCGATAAAGAGCCTCAGTGTTATCTGTCCAGTACATTTTTTTTCATGCTCTCCCAGGAACCTTTACCAGTCCACCATCGGTAACTCCTCCCCCCGGATGGTGATAGGGGTTTTGGCCTTCCTGCTCCATCGGAGGTCCATCACCAGCTCCTGAGCTGGATAGCGGTGGTCCTCCTACGGCCATCTGACCAAGCTCCCGACCACACCGCTGTACTCCACCGTGTCCTCACTGATGCAGCGTGATGGAGGAGCCTTCACAGAACTTCTTTAGGTGGCACCATCCATAGTGGTGGCTGAGGTCAGAGGATAGATGAAGATACGGTTCTTACAGGTGTGCTGGTGTGGCTCATCACCCCATCTGAGAGTCAGCCCTGCAGACATACTGTGAACGGCTGGGGAGGCAGTCTGTGGTCCAGGTCACCATGTCCTGGTCTCATTCAGTATCGGACACAACCTTCTGACACATGGCGTCTGAACACCATACTGATCCTACTTTTGATATCGGCTACACTTGATTCAACAGCTGTTGATCCTGTTGATGATATTGATGGGACAATTGGTTGTAACATGAAGTCATGAGCTAAAGCTTGCCTGTTATATAATGAAAACAGCTAAATAAAGAAAATAATAAAAACAAGAAATACATCAAGAAAAAAAAGAAACTCAGAACTTACTTAAAATATGAATATCTGTCCACGAGATGCCCCTGAGCTCATTAATAAAAAAAAACATTTAATGTGACGATATTATATCTGCCTCACCAAGCTGGCAGAGCGGTCTTCAAAGGCTTGCAGACTGTGATTGTAGGTCAGCACATGCACATCAAACATATCCGAGGTGCGCGGTGCTGGATGGCCAGGGAGCGAGCACGCCTATCTGGTAAGTGGTTCCACTGCCGTGGGAATTACTTTTCTTTTTCCCTTTTTCTCTGTAAAGTCTGCACCGAGCAGGCAAAGCCACGGTATTTTGGGGAGAGGTTGTAAGCTTCTGAGACCCCCTCTCTCTCTCTCCCCCCCTCACCCGCCATACATCCCCAGGCTACTACTGTGGTTCATTGCAAACAATGATAAGTGATGGGAATGCTATTAAGGGACTGTCTGCCAAAACACTTAGGTGCACATTAATTATGGAGAGAGAGAAAGAGAGAGAACGAAAGCGAGAGAGAGAGAGAAAAGAGAGAGAGAAAGTCAAAGAGATTGTGCAACGCAACTTACTTGCTTGACATTATTCAAAAGTAATTAGCCGGCTTGTTATTTTAATCATGGATGAAAGGACACAAGAAGGGAATTAACACTAAAATAAAATGATGGCATTACCAGGAAGACGACTGAGGAAGAGAGACAGAAAATGAGGTAGAAAGAGAGGGAGATAAGTAGAGAGAAAAGAGGGAGAGAATGAGAGAAAGGAGGAGAAAATTAGAGAAAGAAAGAGAGAGAGAATGAGCAAAATAAAGAGAGAAAGAGGGAAAGAAGGAGAAAATAAGACGATAGAGAGGGAGACAGACAGAGAGAATGAAAGAGGGAGATAATTGGATAAAGCAAGAGAGGGAGACTACTGTGCATGTCTCTGACTTGATTTGCTTCATGTGCCAAATGTATTGATATGTAACTTACTTTTATTCAATGACCCTAAGCAAGAAGACAACACTGTTTCACTGATGCTGTGTCAGGTTTTGCAAAAGTTCAAATCTGCTACAACTAAATGTATTTAATCTATTCCCTAGTCTCTGCTGTCCTTTGGCTGACACCCAATTAAAAGGGGACAGCATTACTCTAATAAACCAGGTTAACAGCGTCATTTCATTTTAATTTTTTGGTGTGTTATACTGAACATAGCTATGTTATAATCACAGAAGACTGGAGTCACCTGATGTGTCAATCACACATTGTCTAGCAGTAAATATTGATTGTACTGCTTGTTTTGTGGCTGGCAAAAAAACTGACCCTTGGCCAAATGAAAAGCTTTATGTGATACCTTAAACAGACGTCATTCTTGGTGCATCAATAACAAGGATAGGACAATAGCCTGATTTCATAAACCTCAACCAGCTGTCTGTCCTATTAACAATTTAAAAATCTAGTTGTGTGTTGCCTTCAGAAATACAAGTACAAATCATGTTCATGTGAATAAAATAAAACACAGGGGCTGTTGTTAGTTGAGAGGCAAAAACTGAGAGATCCCCAATTAGTTGTCTATTTCACTGTCGCTTTAAAATGGCAGTAAACCAAATCCCTTTTGGTCATAAAGATAATAAGCAAAACAATACGGACAGGGAATCCACTGAAGTGCACGTTTATGTCATCGTAATGAAAATTATGAATTATATCTCAGGGAGAATCCAGCTTTTTAGCTGCTGCTGATTGCCCTTGCATCCATGATACGCCGTCGTAGGAAGCATCAGTCTGCGTTGACTGATTCTTATCCACCTCCATGTTCCCAGGCTTCGTGGCGTCATCACGATGCACATTCTGACCCATTACACACATTGGTGAGAGGATTCACCCGGCGGGTCTGCCGGGGTTGTGAGGATGTGAGAATAGCACCCTTCTAAGGTTTTTACAATCAACTAATCTCCTCAACTGCTTGCTGATGCCCCTCCTGGCTAGATTGGTTTAATGAATCACTAACGTGCTCAACGCCCAGTTCAGCCAGTAGGGGGATCAGGGGGAGAGCAGGGGGCTCTGGGCGACACACGCTCATGCAGAGGGGGGATGGGGTTGGGGGAAGGGGGACAGAGATTAGGTTTACTGACTGTGGGGGAAAAGGGCTAATATGCTATTTCAAAATATGCTATTGCATATTATCCTATTGCAATTCATCTTGTGATATTTTTGGGTCTGCATGTCTTGTGTGTGTGTTTGTGTGAGTGTGTGGATGTGAGCAAGGGCATTCATATAAGCGTGGCAAAGCACAGTGGCACATTGGCAGCCATGGCTCTTAAGCAAAGCACTCAGAACGTGTTGGGTCTGCAAGGGTGATTACACAAATATTAAAAAGTAATGACGGTTAATAGAAACATGTTGCATGTTCATGTGTACACACACGCACTCACACATACAAACACATATCTGCTCCTCGTCACCATCTCCACTATCTGCCACTAGCTCCCTATCTCCTCTCTTGTGTCTATCTGTGTTCTATGAGACAGCTGTCTACATTTACTTTTTAGCCAATGAGTGGCCACCATTCTGTTCCTCCAGCAGCCTACGTCAGCCTAGTTGTCTGTCTGCCGGTTTCTGTGTCACTCTCTCCTTTGTTTCCTCCCGTCCTCTCCTCTCTCTGTCAACCTAGGCCCCCGTCCCAGTAGATGTATGGCTGGGCTGACCTGGGTCACCTTGGTTCACTGTGAGTCAGACAGATGCTCGCTGGGTCCTGAGAGACGCGTGGACGCTCCTGTGGACAGAGATGTATTATAGTGACACCAATGTGCTGCAGTCCCCGCTCTGCAGCGGGCAGCCTGCGTGCCACAGAGCTCATCATGTGATGCGTGGAGACATAACTGCTGTCATGCTGTGCACGTGTGCTGCATTTGGCTTTTCTTTGTCACACACACACACACACACACGCGCACACACACACACACACACACACAGACACACACACACACACACACACACACACACAGAGAGAGAGAGAGAGCTGAATCAGTCTAACCCTAGCAGTGGAGCTCTGCAAAATTGTCGATTTCGACTATTAAAAATGGTTGTAAACATACAAAGATACATTTGTTACAAAGATCAGAGGTAAATATTTAATATTTATTCTTTTTGTAACTTGGTAGCGTTTTTCATTGGAGTTTGACCGGTGAGGCTCTTCCTGCCATGACCACAGCTCTCCGCTAAGACTGCTGTGTTTGGCTCCTTCTGCTCCTGGAGAAGTCCCTCTCTATCTGCTGGTGTTCATATCAGCAAGAACCCTTAGTTAGTATTCACATAGTCTGGGTCGTCTGTCAAAAAGAAGAGGAACAATTCCTTTAGTGTAAAACAAAAGCTATGACACTTAAAGGATAACTTCAGGACCAAACATTGTTATATTGAGGGGGAACGCTGCTACCATAATGAGCAAAACGTGCTGCAATGAAATCCTCTTGGGGCAAAGCGCCCTGTGAATGGCTTTTTCTTCTTGCCACGGACAGGCTCAGTTTATTATATGTCAGACACACAAGTGTCTGACAACATTATGGAAAGAAACAGAAGTTTTTCTTTGGGTACTGGGACCCAGCACCCCTCAGGGTACTGGGACCCAGCACCCCTCAGCTCAGTAGTGAGGGTGCGGTATAGCCCAGCCCAGTTACGGTGTGCGTTTCCACCACCACCAGTACCCATATGGTGGGCGGGGTTTAAGCCACCACTACCCTTATGGTGGGCGGGGTTTAAGCCACCACTACCCTTATGGTGGGCGGGGTTTAAGCCACCAGTACCCTTATGGTGGGCGGGGTTTAAGCCACCAGTACCCTCATGGTGGGCGGGGCTTAAGCCACCAGTACCCTCATGGTGGGCGGGGATTAAGCCGAATGGCGATAGCTATGGCAGCTCCGTCAGCATGGTGACCTCACAGCAGCTGGACACAGTGTAGCCTACTGATAAATCCATGAAAAAGAACGCACACAATGAACAAAGACAACAATGGAGGACGTCCAAGAAGGAAGGCAAACTTTTGCGCAACATTCTCTTCAATAAACGAAGCTTTCGCCGTTGTCCAGAAATACGGCGTATGTAGCTCAAACTTGCTGGGACCCTTTCAGGCTCTCAGTACCTCAATGGAGGAGTACTGTGAGACGAGTACGGCTCAATACTGCTCAGTCTGGGTCACGCCCACTTTTGGTGGTAGAAACGCGACCCGTCCCGCACCTACGCAGACTGAACCGACCCGTACCGCACCTATGCAGACTGAACCGACCCGTACCGCACCTATGCAGACTGAACCGACCCGTACCGCACCTACGCAGACTGAACTGACCTGCACCCTTCGGTGGAAATGAGCCAATAGACTGCATACACTTATTTGGCCCCGATTTTAATGATAAAATGATAAGAGACATTCAAATCTCACAAAGACATACCGTTGCTATAACCATCGATATCAAGTTATGTCTATTTGCAACATATGATTAAAGCAGCTGTAGACATCAGTTTTGGTCGGTTGGACCCAGAACTCCACTCAGGTTTACCCTTTTCAGCAACTCAAGAGATTTCAGTGGGACCAAGTTTCATAATGTTGTCAGACATGTCTAGTATCAATCTGAGCCTGTCAGTGGCAAGCAAGCAGTGGACATACTGTACATTGACAAATAATTACATTGCAGGATTCAAGGCTTATGACTGCAGCTTTAATGCTCCATACTTGAACAATTTCAAAGATGTTTGTTTCGACATTCCCTTAGACCCAAAATGATGGGAAAATAGTTTGCTTTTAGTTAAAAGCGTATTACGACACTTACCTGTTAAATCGTCAATGTTTTTTAAGAATTCAGAGTTTTCATAATCCTCATCTGTTGAAGTGAAACAGCAGTTTAAAAAAACAACTAATTTTAATTGATACACCACATCGGTGTACTGATGTGTACAATGGGTGTGAGTTTGATAAAAACTAAAATGAAATGCAACATTGAGGTTATGCCTTTTGATCCTGTCAAAATGTTGCTTTAGAATCAACATACCATCCTCGATCAATGAAGCAGGCAAAATGTTTCCATATTCAGATAAATTGGAAGCTAAAATCAAGGAACATGGAATGCATAAATTTGAGGTTAAGATCGTTATAATATTATGATAAATGAGTGTTCTGTGTTCTTGTAAATGGTTATCCTATGAGGTTGATCAGAAGTAAGAGAAAATCCGCTCGCTTGTCTTCATAAAATGTAGCTCTTCAATGTTTTACTTGAAATTCCACTGACAAAAAACACTTGTGCTTTCAGCTAATACTTTGATTTTACCCCACACATCAAGGCAACTGCTCTCATGCATGTGTGAAGTAAGCATTTCACACCAGAAACACAATACATGTATTTAGCATTTAAGTAGTTGCATTAAAAAGGCTAGTTTATTGTGATTGTGATTAACGTTACTGACATTTTACAAAGAAAAATAATGTACTTCATGCTCACCAGATGCTGCTTGTTTAATTTCGTCAATGTTTTCATACACTACACTTGGAAGTGGTAAGCTGTAGAAAATAACACAGATATGATACAAAGGACAGGTGAAACATCTGGTAGTAATTCAGTGTGATGCAGTGACCATTCAGGCACAGGGACACACTTACACATATGTAGACTCAAAGCCCTCTTGGTCTGCAAAACAATGTAGTAAACATTAGAGTTTACCTTTAACATTTCCATAAAGCTCCATGATCAGTTTTTATAGTCATTATATAATAGAACAGTAATATAACTGTAAAATAAAATAAGTAAATAAAAGTGTGCACCAAATATGCCAAATCATCACATTTGAAAAACATCACCAATATTACATTGTGAATATGAAAACATGATCATTAAGTTTGGTGCATGGTAATAAAATATGTATTTTACTTTAATGAAATAATTAAATAAAGAAAGGTTACAAACTGGAGATCTTACATTGAGAAATATGGGAATGTCTCACTTCAGTTTCCCTGAAAATTACATATGTTAGATTGAGATTAAATACAAGTTTTACAAAACCTTGTGGTAGGTTAATGGAGCTGAGCTCATGTTTTGTACATACTCTTGGTTCTGTGTTTTCATTTGATTGGGCCGCGTTACTGGAAAATAATAGATGATGAGTTCATTCACGTAATCACAAAATGAAACCCAACATGATTATACATGCAACATATCATTTGTCCCACAGAATTTCTTCCCTCAATACATACATTTTTATTTTATTTTATTAATATTGTAGTTTAGTATATTTACAGTATATAATGTATGGAATAATGTTATTTAGTAGATCAGTGAATATACCTGTCGTTGAGCGCGTGACAGCAAACCTGCTGCCGCCACGTTGGCTGTTGGCAAAACACCATTTTTAAATTGAATTTTCGAAAATGATCAAATACCTATTTGAAATATCCTCTTGATGTCCTACTGTAATGTATATAATATATATTTGTACTGCTGCTTTACATCAGAAAATGTGTATGTTTAGTTAGAAATATTTATCGAAAATGTATGTCCTATATGTACCATAAGACAAGTTTTTTTTAGAAATATAACTTTTGAAGTTTGCATCCCTTAAAATGTGACCTATTTGTGATCACAGCACAATTTTAAATAATCCAGATGCTGTTTAACGCATTAGGAACTACTTACAATCTATACACTTGGGCTCTTAAATATTTTTTACTAAAACAGACACATTTTCTGACGTAAATGAGTAATACAAATTTTACCTTGTCATACTTAATAGAAACACAAACCACAATAAATGTCCATTCAATCAAAGAAGATTCAACAAAATGATTAATGATCATTGTCCAAGCTCCAGTTATAAATAAATACTCACAATGTCTGAGGGTCATATATCGAGGATTCCTGTTGGATGATTTCTGCAAGAGAGAAGAATGTTTCCGTATTTTTCCTTTTTACATACATTCTACCTTGATTTTGTATTGTTTAAAATAGATGCACAACAAATGCACATTGTTAATGGCCTATTGAATGTCGACCCAATATCACAAATCTATATTATATAAATTTCCCTTTTCCAAAAACATTGAATAGAGTAAAGAACTTACTGGATTTCCTTTTGCACTTGAGACACAGAAGACATAGCATGCTAAGTGAGGCCGAAGACACAAGCATCAGCAGGGCTCCCTCATTAATGCCCAGGATTGTCATGCCTCAAAAACACAAAGGGTTTGTCCAGTCAGCATTACTAACTCACTTCATATATTTGGTTGTGTAATACTACGTGTTCATGTTTTGTTACACATCATTGGATTGCTGTCCCTCTGTTTTACCGCGTGTTCACCATGTTTGCACAGTGAACCTTTTTATTTCTCAAACGCAAAATGTCCTGTGAATGACTGAACTGAAGTTCATTCTTTCCACTGTTCTTTGATCTCAGTGGTGAACTCATGCGCTAGACTACCATTGGATTAGGTAGAAAAAGGTATTTGATACATTGAAAATATTGTGAAAACGATCACTGAATTGATACTGGGGAACCTCAATAGGTGTCCACAAAAAGCTACAACATACTCTTGGAGGATGAGAAGAAATCAGAAATCAAATAATTTTCAAATGTTTTAACCTTTCAAGTAAACAAGCAGTGTGTCATGATATATGTTGTCATACCTTGCTGTTATCTTCACAGAAGTCTCTTTGTAATGGCATAACCGACAAAAGAAAATGAGCATGACCTTTTGAGCAGGAACGTTAATGTGCTTCCTCTTTCCGAAATATTGACACCACATCCGTCCTCTTGAACACTGCAAGACCACCCCGCAAACACTCATGCTCTCCGTTCTTTCTATTCTACTTTCACATCCTCGTCACAATGGGTCCGGGGCAGTAGAGGAGCTGTGTATGTACACCGCATCACGATTTCAGAAACACTTTTCTACTCTTTAACATAACATCTGCATATCTTTTATATCTTGTATCCTTTTCAGCTATATTACGAAGAATACATTCTCAGTGGAAAGAGAGTTGACGGTGATTGGGCTCTCCTCTACTCTGAAGACTGCCTGGGTTGACCTGCTGTGCCTCAACTTCAACGAGTGTGGTAGAGTGAGCCCTGAGTGCTACACTGTGGTAGAGTGAGTGCTACAATGTGGTAGAGTGAGTGCTAGGCTGTGGTAGAGTGAGCCCTGAGTGCTACACTGTGGTAGAGTGAGCCCTGAGTGCTACACTGTGGTAGAGTGAGTGCTACACTGTGGTAGAGTGAGTGCTACGATGTGGTAGAGTGAGCCCTGAGTGCTACACTGTGGTAGAGTGAGCCCTGAGTGCTACACTGTGGTAGAGTGAGCCCTGAGTGCTACACTGTGGTAGAGTGATAGCCGATGGTGATTGGTTCACCTGTTTCAGGCTCTGCTGTCAAAAACCGACCTTGTGGTGAATTACTGTTGCCTTTTTCAAAACAGAACTCTTCTGCCTCCTTACACAATAGAGTAACAGGGACCGCCCCCCTTTTGAACAGCTTTGGTTCCAGAAGTACATTTCCCATTCATTTCCTCCTTTGTCGTTATATAAAGCCAATCGCTTGTCAAGGTAGTCGTGACCATTAAACATTTGATTCAGGGCAAAAAGGAATTTGTAAAATGGAAGAAAAGGCACAAGACTGTGTGCATTATGTTTGTGAACTAATGAAGGAACTCCTCATCTCCTAAACTATTGCGAACCTTTGCGCGATGGCTCAAACGCAATAGTTTAGTGTGTTTCTTGCATCTTATAACCTTTGTCATTATTATATTGTTTAAATTGTCGATATAAGTTGTGTCATATATTCTGTGTGTGTGTGTGTGTGTGTGTGTGTATAGTGTTTCATATAGTGTATAGCCTGCATTGCTGACAATCACTGCGTAAATACATTACTATTTTTTTTTAATTCAGTCTCGTACTCCAGTTACGTACATTATGTAGTAGTTACATTATGTATTCCTTTGCTTTTATTCTAGCAAAACTACTAAATAGCACTGCAAGTGATTTGTACTTTTATTTTTTATCATATGTTCTATATCAACATATTTTTAATTTCCTCTAAAGCTCCAACCACAACTCTAACTCCATGAATCTAAGTCCTGGTTGCTCTGGTAAGCGATCGAGTTCAGTAGCAGTAGCAGTCATCCACGACTTGACTTTCGTGGGTGCGGGTAAACGCAAGCCTGTTTAACTTGTGGCTTCTACAGGAGCACATGCCATCGATTCACATTATAACGGCACGTGGTAATGTACCACATTGATACAGGCCAGTACATGCAACTGAAGAGGTGAAGGGGGTATTTAGTGGGATGCAACCTGCAGCCTCACCGCTAGTTGCAGCTAGATTCTAACCACTGGACCTTTTAAATTGTTCACTTGTTTTGCAGACACCTCCAATGCACTGCACTTGATCTTAAAGTGAAAGCCAGCTCAAATTCCATTATAACACATTCATAATTTCCTCATATGTAATAATTGATGTAGTCATTGAAATAAATCCTAAATAGCTTAAATAAAACATAAAAGGATTTGAATTAAGGGTAACCATGGCCTTGAACAAAATTCACTTCATTTTGAGATTGTACTGTACAGTTTTTTTTTTAACATTGAGGTCAAATGAGAAACACATTAATTTTGTTAATTTTGTAGTTTAATTTTCTAAAATTAAACTACAAAAAGAATCGTAATCTTTAATAGGTCATATAACATTTTCAAATAATTCCAGTTAAGGTCACCATGGCTTTGACCATGTCAAATGCATGTGATTTGAATGTTTTGGAGAAATGTAAGGGGAAAGTCAGCTCAAATGACATACACATTTCTAATTTCCTGGCGTTAAATCTATAATAGATTATGTCACACATTCAAATGTTTCCTGTTAAGGTTCACCCTCCAGACAATGAACAGATTTGTGCTTTGCACTAAAAAACAAAAAGTTGTCCTCTTTCTTCTACTTTATCAAACGCTCCAACAAGCCTCTGCCAACCTGGACCTGAGAGATGGTAGGTCAGAATACCAAAGCATACTGCTACCAATCTGCATAACCTCGAGATGTCAGACTCAAAGACCCGTATTATAGATAAATGAGGATTTACCAAATTCGGAAATCCAGAGCCGTGTCATAGGTATTTCCACCAATCACGATGCAAAGCCATGCATTATAATCGTCTGCCTAAACTCTGTTTCTGTGGGGAAACACCATAAACACCATAAACACCATAAGCACCATCAGTACCATCAGCACCATCAGTACCATCAGCACTATCAGCACCATAAACACCATAAACACCATAAGCACCATCAGCACCATAAGCACCATCAGCACCATCAGTACCATCAGCACCATCAGCACCATCAGCACCATAAGCACCATCAGAACCATAAACACTGCATCAGGTTTGATCGAAAAAACCTTGGGTCCAGTTCTGGATTTCTGGATCTAAACTACAATCGTGTAGGGTGGAGCATTTAACAATGAATAAAAATGCCACACGAATGCCACACCTCTGCCTTGAAACTAGTGTATTTGTGATGATTACTTTCCTTTAGTTTTGTATCTTATTGTGACAATGGATTGAGTGAGTAGGAGCTGCTGGACATAGAGCCATAGAGAGTGACAAAGCAGTCATTATATTTTAATACATGTTTCATGGCACAGCTCAGTTGCTATGGACTAGTTCCACATGGCTGGGAGGACTCCTCTTTACTCTGGCTCCTTGTCCTCCCCATGAGTGATAACGTAACACAGGTTTGTGTAGTCCAGGTTGCCTGCCACATCCAGGGGGAAGTTGGTGAACATCTGGTTTACCTGTTACAAAGAAACACAGTGAGGAACCACGGCAAGGTGAGTTACTGAGGGGTGACCAAAAGTGAGGTGATGATTGGGTCATATATGTGAGCTCATTTGGATAATATTCCTACTATCTTTGAAAAAGTATTACCTCTTCCTCTGTAAACTTGTCCGCCTGAGACATGAGGCTGTATTTAATGCTGAAAATGAAAAGGTTTAATAAAAAATGTTCATTCATCTCAGTCAACAGGTGATATTGATGTACTCTGCTGAACTGATGTGTGATGGTGGGGTGTGGGCGTTTGTAACGCGCTCCATCTCACTCTTCTCCCCGCAGTACCCCCGTCGCCTCTGGGTCGAACAACTTGAAGGCGTTCAGAATGGTTTCCTCGGGGTCCGTCCCTAGACATTGGGCAGGGTCAGAGAAGCACATTTATTGCTGGAACCGCATTATATACATGTGATATATTTTATAACATCCTAAACTAATTGTCACTAACTCGATAAAGGTTAAACCCCTGGAAAGCACTGACCTTTAAGCTTTTCTCCAAACATGGCCAGGAAGATGGTGAAGTTGATGGGGCCGGGGGCCTCCTTCATCATCTCCTCCAGCTCCTCATTACCCACGTTCAGACGTCCTGCGCACAACACAAGAACAGAGAGGCTGATGTCTGCTGGCCTCAACCTCAGCTTTATTAAACAGAGGCTGATGTCTGCTGGCCTCAACCTCAGCTTTATTAAACAGAGGCTGATGTCTGCTGGCCTCAACCTCAGCTTT
>JAOPUD010000145.1:1663854-1676972 GCA_027122715.1 Trisopterus minutus | reverse complement strand
TCTCTCTCTCTCTCTCTCTCTCTCTCTCTCTCTCTCTCTCTCTCTCTCTCTCTCTCTCTCTCTCTCTCCTTCTCTTGGCCACCCTCCATTCACAACCATAGCCCAGTAGCTTGCTAACAGGCAGCTTTTCCAGCTGTTTCCCTGTGTCTCCTTCCCCTCTGTTCTCAGACAGAGGGGGGCTGGCTGGGCTCCCTTCCATGGGGAGTGCAGCGTGGACATATTCCAAAGGGTTTTTCTCTCTGTGTGAGCCCAGTGTTTTGTTTAAGGAAGGTTTGATTTGTATGCTACAATAATTATGTATTTAGCGACGGGTGTTAAACCGGTAAACCGACCAATGCACATCGGAATGAGGCAAAAAAGATCCTATCTACAGTGACTTGATAAATGATCCACTGAGGTCCTTGAGTTTTGAGACCCTTCAGTTTGTAGACGAGACAATTCTGCACCTGGTTCCAGGATCTGGGTATAAGCCAGTCTGAATCGATTTACATTAAGCCTCTTATATTATTTGATGTCCCTCACAATGGCCCTCAAACTCGATCTTGTATACTTTTGCCCCCTTTGCACCAACAGTACCAGCTCACCTCGCCTCGACTTGGCCCGCCTTTTCCTGCGTTCCGATCACCAAAATGTGATACCTGGTACCTGGTACTTTTTTAGTCTCACCTCCGTCGAGGTTACAAGAGAGCTGATCTGATACTTTTGTGTGACGTTAACAGGCTGCTGGCCACTGATTGGCCAGGGTGACGAATAATGATGAGCACGCCGTCTGAGCCTGACACCGGATACCGGGCGTCTTTAAACACTAGTCTCAGCGTTCAGTCAACAATAGGGATTGATTATTGAACCTGGCAGGATCAGCGAGCAAGAACACGCTGTGGGCCGTGACGGAGGTGGAGACGCTCCTGGGTGTGGCCCTGTCTGTTTGCGTGCATGCGTGCTATGAGGACCCGCCCACGTTGAAGAGGTACTTTCTAGATGGAAACACGACGTGCCTGGAACCAAACCAAGTCGTGTCATGCTAAGTCGTGGCGAGTTGAGCTGATACTGTTGGTGGAAAAGAGGCAATAGTCACACTCATAGACTAGTAAGCAAGTTAGGCAAGTTGAACAGAATATGTGGCATGTGAAGTCTTAAAGTCAAGCACTTTTTATGAAACAACAGCTCCATTATATCCTGGAGTTAAACCTGTAAGATGATGTTGACTTGGAGCTCTGGTTTCTGGACTCATGGCCTCTGGTCTGAACAGACTCTGACGCTCGGCCCTACATGAATTAGCATTTCAATCTGCTGCTGGAATGTGTTTACGGCTGTGTGGGCCAATCATTATGATGCAGAAAATTCAAATTGAATTGACACTGGCCTACATTCATGTAGTGGTGATGGCCGTGGCGTGGAGGAACGGTGTCTATTTCTGTTTCACGCCGTCAAGTGGGGGTGTTTCAGGGCTGGGGCCACCTGTGGTAAAGGAGGCCGACCACCGGCCATGGACCGCCCTGTCGGCATGCTTATTTTGTTTTGGCAAGGTACCCCCTCATTTCTTGGAACACCATCTTCCTCATTCAAGGGGCAGAAACACAATTGATGCCAAAACAGTGGAGCCAAAGCTCCACCTCCACCTTTGTTATGGAGAGCGCTGACCAAGCTAGCAGCCATTGCTAATTTGGACGTTGTTAGCAGCTGATCTGTAAATGTCTTTGAATCAATCCATTTTAGTTGTAAGGGTTGAGCAGTTTGAATCCTAGCATGACTCTTATCAAGGTGAGACAGTACGGCAGCTCAGATAATCACAGTTAGTTCAGTAGATTCGGTTGTAGCGGTAGTGGTTTAATCATAGTTAGTTCAGTAGATTCGGTTGTAGTAATCAGTGGTTTAATCACAGTTAGTTCAGTAGATTCGGTTGTAGCGGTAGTGGTTTAATCACAGTTAGTTCAGTAGATTTGGTTGTAGCGGTAGTGGTTTAATCACAGTTAGTTCAGTAGATTCGGTTGTAGCGGTAGTGGTTTAATCACAGTTAGTTCAGTAGATCTGGTTGTAGTAATCAGTGGTTTACACTAATGCGAGGTAGAGGGTGGACGGCCAGCCTGTTCGTCAGAGGACTACATGAACAAAACACAAAAGGCCGGAGGTTGCCTTTAAGCCGCGACGTGTTTACTTTGCAGTGTCTCTGTCTTGTCTCAGGAGACAGTACTTCCTGTTTGGCACCTGACACACTGGCAAACTGTGTCTGTGTGGTCTGCGGGGGGCAGGGCGTCAGGTGTCCCTCCGTCTGTCAGGTCGGGGCGTGTGAAGCACAACCTTTGTTTGGGTTTCTGTTCTGTTCCCCTGAATAAAGCCATGCTTGTAGCCGCCGAGGATTATTGGATCAATGTGCCTCAAGAAGAGAAAGACATATAGAAGGACTTAAATCTGTACTTTATACATTATATGTATTCACTCTTCTAGCATTCACTGCAAACTATCTTAGGGATGTTTGTTTGGGTACTTCTATCATCCTCTTTCCAACTCCACAAATCTCATGTGATGGGGTTGAGACCCTTCATATAATTTGGCCAAATTATAATAAAGTCTCTGAGGTTGTTTGAGAAAAGTGTGTGCTTGACATAGCCTTTTTAACACCTTTAACCAATGATCCCACAGGAATATCTCATGTCCCTCAGAATATACAATTGTTTGTTTCAATCTAACACTAAATACTGACAGAAAATAAAGAAAAGTTGTGAATTCCTGTTGTTACTGGTGTCAGTAAGAGATTGAATGAAAACAAAAGCCAAGGAGACAGGAAGCAGTAGGAGTCTTGGAGGCAGTACAGATTAGGTGTGTGTGTTGCAGAGTTTGAGAGACGAAGGTGGTAGGGTCTGGCACCTGGGACTGGACGTCTGGACCCGTAAAGAAGGAGCTGCAGCAATAAATCAATGAATCTGTGCCATTGAAGCAGTCCACTAAGCCTCTTGACATGCCCACGTCAGTGTCGGCATCTCAGAAGAAGCTATGCATATGAGTGGTCTACAATGGCCTAGAAGAAAAGCTGAATGTGCACACAAAGGATCATGATGTTCCAGTGTCCTTTTCTGAAGTTCTTTTTATACTAGCTTTTACCGCTCTCTTAAGCGGTGTCGTTCGACAGATACCAGTGGTTGTAAAAACAGGTTTCATTTCAGTTCATTTTTAGTTTTTTATCCAATGTGGCCTTGCCATTGCTATGGTCAGCAAAAGGATACCTGTGGCCCCAGGGGGTTGTGTTGGAGCGGGGCTGGTTCTCTATCTCAATGGACTAGGCCTATTTAGATTCCCATGTGTCCGTTGTGAAGCTAAACCCAGTGATTGGCCCTTGGCCTTTTAGAAAAATACTACAGAGTGGCAATGGCAGCACACCAGACTTACTAGAAAGGATTAAAAAATAAGTCACCTGTAAGCCTATTTCACCATTTAATGTGTGGCTGAGCTGTTGTTTCGGCTAGCAAGCCTTTATCAAACCCTGAAACGTGGCCATCTTTCTAGTGCATACCAGAGAATGTCCAATAGGAAGAGAACTGGCACTCTCTGGTGACTTCCTGTTTCTGAACTGGTTGTGGTAACACATCTCTGTCCATGCGAGGGCTCTCGCAGGCGGGTGCAGAATGAATGGGAGTCGACGGGGTTTCACCCTCAAATTCCACTTTTCTCAGGGAATAAGAAACTGTAAGAAACCAAAAGTACATAAGTACTCATTCATTCGACTTTTGAACTATAATCTATATTGAACTTGCGGAAATAAAATCTGCGATATTTCAAGGATACGCAGGTGAAAGCGAAACATTTACATTTAACATTTACGCGAAACACAGACCCCCTCAATCTGCACTGGTCACCCCCAGTGGAATTCTAATGGAACTGCAACCAAGTTGGATACAATGGGGCACAATGGAGAGAGCCCAGGCTCTCCGTAGACGGGCTTTGTGCATATCCAGTGGAACATTCCTCATGTTAATTCTAGACTGTGTCTAACCTGCTGCGATGCCATTCCCCTTTTAATAACTGTTTTGATAATGCCTATGTCAAAGTCACGCTAGCTGATAGGTAACCCTGTGTTCCATTCACTACAATGAAAAAGCCCTACCTCTTCCACCGCATACCAGAGTGCAAGCCTGGTGAACGTTGACCTGCAGAGTTATACCAAGTTAACCGCTTCAACAGTCAAGGTGATCAGCCGTAGCTGCAGTCCTCCACCAGCGGTGGCCGCGGAGGCTGCCCTCTTTAGAGGTGTTACGCTGCACCCCTGTGTTCAGCAGCTGACTGTGGTCCACTGTTCAGCGTTCCCTTCCATGCGTCCAGCCTTGGCGCAGTGCCCCTGCTCCAGTGCTAGAGCCCCTGGAATCGGCCATGCAAACAATTATTAGCATTGTTATTTATTTTTTGTTGGGGAATAATAAATGTTTGGGCACAAAAATGCTATTTGTTTTATTTCAAAGCATATATCATAGGTTCCCCCTCAGGGCGGTATTGTAACTTTATCAGGTGGTAGCAGTGGTGCTCGTTAGCTAAAGATTTCAGTCGCACAAATCTAGAAGCACACACAGGTGTGTCATCTGAACTGGTTCTTTACTAAATGTTTACATTTGAGAAATAATTAACTGAATGTTTAGATGAAGAAAGCAAATTAATAATAAGGATTATAATAAAAAGAATGATATTGAAATAAATATTGATAATTAACAAGAAGCACAGACAATGGGCCACTGAAAGGATGAGTGGGACATAAGGGACAGGAGAGGGGGGAGGGTAGTGTCATCCAGCAATACACAGGACCAAGTGGAATATCAGCAAGGGCCCCCTTTAGAAGATAAGCTTTATCTTTAACTTCATGGTACATAATACTGGATTTTTTCTTTCATTGAATTTCTTAAAAGATATGTTGACCCATAAATGATTACGACGACTGTTTATTCCACTAACCAATAGCATGAGTGCAGTCATCGCTGTCCAACAAGGTACTCACCGGCTCTTCAACCAGCCGCCCTATCCAATATATGCCTTCAACATTTGAGACATGATGTGGAAAAATACGGACAGAAAAGGTTGACACACACATCAGCACCGTGCACACACACATCAGCACCGTGCACACACACACATCAGCACCGTGCACACACACATCAGCACCGTGCACACGCACATCAGCACTGTGCACACACACATCAGCGCCGAACCTGTCCACATGAAAATAGTGCACTTCACACACACCTCAGCACCGCTGCTAGCAAATATATTGGGGGACACACAGCTTTTTGTCAACTTTCTTGTAGCATACTATGCAGCAGAAGTGGAGGCATCCTGTGGTGCCTGCTATGGGAATAACCTTGATGAAATGTGACAGTCTACCAGGATATGAATCATTCCAGCCCTGTTAAAGGTGTTTATGATTCAAACAATGGAAATTAACTGCTATAAACTGCCAAGTGAGCCCGGGGCAGAGTTAGATTTACAACTGCCTGTGCCCGCCGCAGGCCAGGCAGAGCGCTGCACAAGAGGCAACACCTTTTATCCATCTAGGGATAATCAGGTGAATATGAAAGCTAATTTTATTTTGCAGGTTATTTTAGCCTGTGCAACTCTACCTCTTCAGCTCCTTTTAGCAGCTGAAGCTCCATAATGACGGCTGGCATTACTTATTGTGCTGAATGGACTAAGCTTTTCTAGCTGAGTATTCCCAGTCCATTACACTGTACGGTTTGCAGATCTACACCTCCATCAAAAATTGTTATGTATACACCGTTTGAGAATTCTGAGAAAAAAAATGTTTTTGGTGAATATGCAAACTTAAAACCAAGGCAGAAGGAGGATGTTGTGTGTTATTGTGTTATTGTGTGTGTTATTATTGTTGTGGGCTTGTTTGCCTGCTCCAAAGTCCAGATGCCCCACCTCACGGGTGGAGCAGGGCTCCATGGAAGTTAGAAAAGTCCACTAAAAGAAAGCAAAAAGTCAGCAAAAAACACCATTTTGTTTCCATGTGGAAAAGGGGCCAGGCCACATGCTGATTCAGACCTGTGTGGGTGTCCTTCTAATTTTAGCATTACCATTCTCTCCATCCATAACCACAATAGATACTTTTCACAAACTCCTATGACTTAAACAGCAATATGCATTTCATTATTTCATTACCCCAGCTCAGTAACAGCCCCACTCCAAAACATGCAGACATTACTATTCTCAGTCGGAAGAAGGGCGCCTGCGGTGAATTAGACGGAGTAACTGAAATTCCAACATTGGGAACATTACAAAAATATATACATATTCCTGGGATACGACGTCATGCTTTTTTATTTCTGTGTGTTTTCTCTTCTCCCTGTGTCTCCCTGTGCCCATGCTTTTCATGCCTGTCTATTTGTGATTCATTCATTGGTGTAGACAGGGCACAGAAATTATGTTAAAACCGTTTAATTTAAAATTTCAAGCATATATTAAAATAAGCGTGTAGTTGTAGTTTAGATCACTTTTAATTTAAATGAATTCACTGAGGTTTTCTACATTATTTAATTATTTTTATCAACTAAATCAGGGCTAATAAGATAATTACAATAGCAAATAAAATAATACATTAATAATAAATAAATAATATCTTAACATTTTATATATTGTTAAGATTTGGTGCCACCATCAATGATTTGAAGCCACATACAATCAGTGCACATTTTAATGGCAGAACTCAAGGTGATGCAAGGTTAGAGTTAACTTTTGCCACAGACTTGCATAAACATCCACAGTCTAGCAAATTGATTTAGCAGCCACAGTGGCTATCGTCTCTAGGCTAGTCTGGGGTACTGATGTCCATTAGACCTCATGAAGCAGTCCTGGTGTGACAGCCCGCTAGCAGTGAGACTTCCAGCCGTCTTTCTGGACTTGTTCAGACTTGACTCACTGGTGTCTTGAGGACCTGTCCTCTATTGTTCCAGCTCCACCGCTGTAGACCGCTCTAATGGTCATGGTGGGGGCGTTGGGGGGCTGTGGGGGTGCACTCATTACTTTTGCATTGCTCTAACATTTGGGAACGAATCAAGCAACTTATTTTAGGTGTTACGTCAGCTTTTCCACTTCTTGTTGCACTTACATGTCTGCAGCAATTGCAACTTACGACCATAGCTTTCAGCAGCTTAAGCAAGGGACCTCACTTTGGTATGCAATCTCACCTACTCTCAGGCTGACATATGTGGCCTTTAGTTCCCTGGAACCAGGATTAACAACTGAAATACATTTCGGGAAATTCATTTTATCTTCATAAAACTTCGGTCAGCAGTGGTTCTTCTCATTTATGCACCATTTGTTGTGATTCACCCCATGGGTACACATACATGGGCTACAACTACTTCTTAGCCGTGAGATAAAAAGCTATGTGATGGGAAGGTGATCTGAAGGATTTAAAAACTAATTATTTATACCAAGGGAGTATCTGTTGATCATTTGTGGTGACTTTAAAAGAGGTGGACAGAGTTTTATTACGTTTTATTAACGTGTGCGAACGTAGAACGTTTCCCCAGGCCTTAACAGCAGTGTGCCCCAAGACATTTGTAAAATGTGTTCAACGTGGCCATCCATCAACCCTGGGTTCATTCTGGGGTGGGATGCAGCGTGATTTATTAGGAACATCTCTAAATGGAGTCATCTTTCCTCACCAAGACGTGTTGTATCTCTCCTCTCTCGTGCCTCCGGAGACATAAGGTGCTGACAGTCTATTGCATTTTTCTTTATCGCACTCAGCCATCAGCTAAAGCATTAAGGTTGATCTGAACTCTGGTTCTCTGAAGGAGAGAAGAGACGTCACCGTACCTGACCGGCCACCTCACGACGGCTCCACCTCAAGGCTCCCGGCTCGGAGTGCTGTCTGTCGTCGGCATTTGGCATTTGTCAGTGCTCACAATCATTACTGTAGTTGCTGGCTGTATTTGATGCAGTGGATTACGTTTTTCAATGCGTTTCCTACCTCACAAATGCTAGTCACATTATTAGACCAACAAAAAGCAACTCATTATTTTTGGGCTCAGTCATTTAGCAGATGCTTTTATCTAAATCGACTTACATTATGTTTGATAGACAGAGCCCACATTACTATACATTACTATTTATGGATATCATTAGTATTTCCTGATTGTAAATGATTATGCCTCCTTAAATATGCTTAACAATTACATTGAAAACACATTACGAATTCATTATTGATTTTGTCAATCCAATCTATCACAATTTGCTAACAAACTTCCACCCCTTTGGATTCTGCTCTGTCTCACGAGGCATTGGAATAAGTCTTATCTGGACTGACAATTTGCCTCACGTCAGCCTTGTCTTTATTGCATAAGCTCAGTGAACAGCAAAATACCCGCATAATACCCTCCCCTACTTGACTTTTTCCTTTGCAATGGCCTCTATGCTTGTGGTGTAAAAGTTAATTTAAAATACAATCGACCTGTCCTTTTCCTTTAAACCCTCCTCCAAGTGGCCGGCGCTGATTGGCTGTGACATTGGCAGGAGGGTGGAGGGAGGCAACAAGTGGTCCAGGCTTAATGTGGCCCATTGTGGCTTGGTGAGGTCATCTGGGGAGGTCCACCAGACACCCAGACGGCCCACACACTTAAAGGAGGTGGCCAACAGCTCTACGTCTCCTTACTGCCGCTGTCCCAGCAATGAGGGAGAGTGAAGGAGAAGGCCGCTGACTGTTCCAGTCCAACACTGGTGTCTCATCATGATTGTAATGTTGGGTATCTCAATGGGAATAGAATCATTGCATGGCATTTTATTGGCAAGCTTATTATACACTGGAACCAGTCGGGTGCTCCTCTGCCCCTAGCATGTTGAGTTGAGGCACTCAGATTGAGAGCCTTTGAGACTTGTTCCTCATTGGTCGGGTTGTGTTCTCTGTCCTTGGGTCAGCACAGATAGGAACCCACTCTGCCCACATGCTAATAATAATCCAACCGACTGGACCTCCTGGTAGAAGACCAAGGTTTCTCGTGTAAACACTGACTGAGCTGTTTGTACTGAGGGTTGGGGGACTTGCCAGTGGATGTGGTGCTTCGACCAGTCCAAAAAGTGTCCCACCACCAGCAATGATAGAAAATAAACCAAGGGGCTTTGAAGGCATTGTAGCTGGAGACGCCCCACCTGGCACAGGAACAGACCGGAACTGCTAGTCCTCCTTTAAATTGTCTCACATTGGTCTCACCTTGTGTCAAACGTTTGCTCTTATTCACACATGGAGCAATTAAACTACTAGACACGAAACACAAGGTCCTTTTCAATGAATGAGTCTTCAAAGTCTCCTGTCATAATGTATAGTAATGGTGATATTTAACAATTATTCACCAAATAATTGTTTTAGTATATACTACACGTGAACACTCTTTTCACTTTTCACACGTTTTTTTTCTGTTTTTCTTAGTGGTTCATTTGTTTACATCGGCGTGACCAGACGGCCGCCATGTGCGATGAAAACAATGTCCTGAGTTTGAGATCCCAATCTCGGAATATTGCCCAATATCCCGAGATAGCGAACCAATCAAATTGCGCCATCTTATGAGGTTCATGTGTATCATGCACTAAATAGTGATGTTAACCCATGGTCCAGCATGGATGTGGCGGTCTACGGAGGGCTGCTGAGGGCCCCCCCCCCCCCAGTGTTCATGACGGCTGCGTCCTCCCTGGGTCTCACCCGCTGTAGGAACCAGAAGGAACCAGAGGAACCAGAAGGAACCAGAAAGCTCCACTCAGCAGAGCTCAGCTGGTCCCTGTGGTGGGCGTGGGTGCGAGCGGCGTTCTGAGGTGTTCTTCTGTACACCTGCTGGCTGCGGTAGAACTGGGTCAGAGGGAGCTGTGCCCAGTGGTTTTGTGTCCCCAGCACAGGGCTTTGTTGGAGCTACCCGTACATCATGAAGACATTGGTACACGAAAACGGAATTAAAAAGTGTGTGACGTGATGAATGAAAAGGCGCTCTGTGTTCAGTTCAACACTCTGAGACTCAGCGCTGTGGAGCACCTTCACAGGTTTCACCCTGGTCCTCATTTTGTAAAGTGAGCCTGTCTGCCGGCCCTGGAGGCCCCCTAAATTACATTTCTTCTGCTGGCAATCTTCACAGGTCCTTATTAACAGTGGAGAGGTCAGCGGTGTGTGTGTTAACCACTCCCAGAGACACACACACACACACACACACACACACACACACACACACCCACAAACACACACACACACACACACACACACACACACACAATGTCTTCCAAGCCCGGAGGTGTTGGTCTTCTTTGTGTTTTTATCTTATCCATATAAAAGCAGGCATGCAGAAGAGAAAGAGAAAGACAGGGAAAGACGGGCTCCTCTGGTGTTCTCCCGTTTACGTGAGCCGATGATAGCATCTGGCAGAGGCAAGCACTCCAGGGAGTAGAGGTAATCTCTTCCATCAGCGTTTACTACCCAACAAATTAAGTAAGACAAGCACCACTGCCTGAGCCAGCAAAATTTGTCCATTAGCGAAATTATAAAGCCATTATGGAGCACAATTTGGTCCATTTATTTGAGCATGCGGTTCTGAGAGGCGCCGTGTACCCAATTCAGGCAGACGGGGCAAGATGTAGGCCTATATAACCCTACGCTATTGGTCCAGAGTGGGCGCAACGTTTGTTTTTGGGGGGAGCGGGGCAGGAAGGGAAAGGGTTGGGCCAGACCTAAATAGAAGGGGAATAATGGATGTGATTGGAAGGCATGCATGTAGCCAGACTGGAACAACATCAATATCCAAGCGGAGCTCGGCTGGTGGGAGTCAACGGCAGGGCTCGGTGGTCACTGCTGCTCCCTTCATGTGCTATTGTACAGAGAACGTAGCCATAGGCTAGTCCGTTACAAGAGGGCCATGTTCCACATTCAGAGCCTCTCCATCTCCACGCAGTAATGGAACCTGTCGCCACAATAGCTGATGTGTTCCACTGCTGAGGCGATAGGACCATCCATCACTCAGTCCAGATCCTATCATGTTTTGATCAGACACTATAATACTTTTAAATATCTACAGTCTGCATGAGTGAATTTTGCATGGCAAATGTTAACATTGTGAGTATGCTTTGGCAAAAGATGGGTACGTGAGTTGTAGGTCATTTCAGCCCCCAGGGGTGTGAATACAACACACACCATCATCTGCCTTTGTGTGGTTCTTGTGTACGGTGCAATTATAATTGTGTTGTTTTGTTTCTCACGCCATAAGAAACAATCAACATTATATGTTCTGTGTCCGTTCATGGCAGGACATAGGATTACATCATATGTTCCTCCATGGCAGAGCCATGAGCGCACTACAGTAGAACCACTATGTATGTATGAGGAGTCACTTTGTGCATGTGAGCTTGCATGGCTTTTTCTATGGGTTTGTTGGAGTACTCTATAGTGGAAGTTTGCCATGTGTGTTAAATGAAGCCGTGCCTGGTGACATCAGCTTCTCTCCACTCTGGCCTGCTAGGATTTCTCTGGTCAGAGTAAGGAATTAGGAAGTCAGTATCATGATTTGGTTTGACACCAGTAATAACCATTATGCAATTTGGCAATATGTTTTAATGAGATAGCACTCGATTTATACCACAACATTTTTGGAGAAGCATTAAAGAGCGATTTTACCAACATTTTTCATTTCTTTTTGTCTGTGGGTTTCATTGTTAATATGGTGATATAAAAAAAAAAGTTCCTCTTTTATGTTATTATCAGGGGGCATTCAGGGACAACTGAAAATCACCCTATCCTTATTGTAAGCGGTATTGCAACAGCATGATGGGTTCCTGTCCTTACCACTGGATGTACCTCTCCTCCCTCTCCTAACTCCCCCACCACTGTGCACACCTTCTGCAGAAAGACCTGGACGCCACGGCCGCCGTGCTGGCCAACCGACAGGATGAGAGCGAGCAGGCCAGGAAACAGCTCATCGACCAGAGCCGGGAGTTCAAGAAAACCACCCCAGAGGTGCGTAGTCGTCATAGTGGTAGTAGAAGCAGCCAAAGTGGTAGTCTCAGTGTTTGTATGTTCATGAAAACCATGGACATGGTGCCCCCCATTAAGAGAGAGAAGGAAGACCAAAGGCATGTTCAGTTGGAACACCACTGGCATTGTGGTCTTATGGAGGAATCTCCACTACCAGGCACATTCAGGGGAGGGAGGGGCCTTGAATGGATCTCAACGTTGACTGGGCATCATGTAACACACTGGCCGAGATATTTGCAGTACAGTCCAAAATGGCAGAACATTCTGTGTTTTAAACTTGCCGCGGCAACAAGCACATTGGCTGAGCTGCCGGTCCACACATCTCCAGAGGTGTATCACCTGAGCCTTAAGAGAGCTGTCTGCTGTTGGGGGGGCAGGTCTCCCAGGCCTTGGAGGTGTGTGCTTCATGTCATACGGTGCTTCCAAACTGGCTGTAGTCCAACATTCAAGGCTGTGGTGGATGTCACCTGAAAGCATCAGGACATTGGTTTGAGTCCCTGTGTTCCTTTATCCCCAAACGGCTGAACACCAGCCTTTACCCCAGTGCTCAGCCATGTTCAGCTAGCTCTGTGGGAGGACACACACCTCGGGCCTCTCCTAATGACCGTCTAGAAGAGGTTGTGGGATCACGACGCAAAAAGAAAGGTGGATTCGGTGGTACCGGGGCACTGAGCTCTTAAGCATACTATCTCTATGTCTGAATTATGTGACCTGAGAAAAGCAGTGGTGTATTAACTTTCTGTAGTAGACCTAGCACTAATAGATGCTATACCACACCACACGCACCTACCCAGATTCAGTACTCTATACTGCATACACTGTCATATCTACACAACACAAAACCCTACTTCATTTAACATTTAGCGCAAGCCCCTTGGACTCTTCCCTGACGAGCTTCTATCACAATCACAACAAGCTCATATGGGCTCACACACAGTGGACAGCAGTGTTAACCACTCATCTTACCTTCTAGGGAGGATTCTTATCGCATGGCTAGCCAAGGCCAGTCTGCTGCCAGGTTTCGCTGGCCATTTTCCCTCCCCTATGAAGTCACATCCTGGTGTGTGTGTGTGTGTGTGTGTGTGTGTGTGTGTGTGTGTGTGTGTGTGTGTGTGTGTGTGTGTGTGTGTGT
>JAOPUD010000145.1:1118055-1132105 GCA_027122715.1 Trisopterus minutus | reverse complement strand
CGTCTTAACACAGACTCTGGCAAAACCTCAATACTAATGCTACTTGACCTCAGTGCTGCATTCGACACTGTAGACCAGGGGTCCCCAAACTTTTTCCAGTAAGTGTGTTGATAAGGTTTATTGGACTACGTTACCCAGGATGCGCCAGTTGGCGGAATACAGCCTAGGTGAGAACCATGAGCGTGTACAGTGGTTGGACTGTAATGCAATAAAACATGGCTAGGAACTAAACATGCTGCTGCGCCCGGTGTGTCATATATTAGGAACAAACATAACATGGTGTCAGACGAGGATTTTCACCGCAAGAGGAAGCGGAGTTCTGCACGCTGCAAGGATTAGCAGAAGAAGCTAACGCTTGCAACAGGTGTCGGCTCGTCAAGGCAACGGGAGAGAGGAAACATGGATAAGTTAAGTCCACCAACACCTATGCCGCTAACAGGAAATCTGGCTGATAACTGGAAAAGGTTTAAGCAGAGATTCAACATCTATATGGCTGCAAGTGGGTGTGGAGCAAATGAAGACGATAAAGTAAAAGCGTCTATCTTGCTGCACGTGATAGGTGAGGATGCATTGGATATATACAACAGTTTCCAACTTGACGATGATGCGAGCCTGGATGAGCTAATGGACAAGTTTGAAGAGTACTTTGTGCCAAAACAGAACATTACGTTTGAGAGATATAAGTTTTTCTCATGTGATCAAAAACAAGGAGTAGGTTTTGATCAGTATCTAGCTGAGTTGCACACACTGAGTAAGACGTGTGAATTTGGAAATTTGAAAGACTCGCTAGTTAGAGACAAAATTGTCTGTGGAATACCCGATAATGGACTCAGAGAAAGACTGTTGCGGGAGCAAAACTTGACATTGGACAAAACGATTAACATGTGCAGAGCAGCAGAAACCACACGTGCTCAAGCCAAGGAGCTGCGCAAGGAAGAGACAGCAGTACATGCGATAAAAACGGGAGAACAGTACTCCAAGCATCCAAATAAATACAAGTCACAAAGAGAGGCTAAAGCAGACTTTAAATGTGGAAAATGTGGAGGAAGCCACAAACCGATGTCGTGTCCAGCATATGGCAAGGAGTGTCATAACTGCGGGAAAAAGAACCACTTCTCAAAATACTGCAAAGCTGACGCCTTTAAGAAAAAGAAGGTACATGCAGTAGAAGAGGAACCTAAGGAGTTCTTTGTGGATGCGGTGCATATAAAGGAAGCTAAAGATGAAGAAGAATGGATAGTGCCATTGACTGTTAACAGGACTATCATTCCATTCAAACTGGACACGGGAGCCTCAGTCAACCTCATATCTGTGAATGAGTATGAGAAACTCACTGTGAAAAGCAAAATATTCCCTGTGAAAACAAAAGTGAGTGGATACACTGGAGAAAAAGTGCCGGTCAAAGGAGGCTGCATTGCAACATTCGAACACAGCGGTAAGCATATAAAAGCAATGCTGTTGATTGTTGATATGAGTGTCAAGCCAATATTGGGATTACAAGCATGCCAACGACTAAACCTAGTAAAGAGAGTCTTTGTAGTCTCATCTAAACCTGCTAATGATCATGACTCACTCATGGAGGAATACAGTGACTGTTTTGAGGGGCTTGGATGTTTACCAGGGGAATACAAAATTCAAGTTGATGAAAATGTACCTCCAGTAGTTCATCCATGCAGAAAGATACCATTCAAGCTGAGAGGAAAACTCACAGAAGAGTTAAATAGAATGGAGAAACTAGGAGTGATCAAGAAAATTGATGAACCTACATCATGGGTCAGCTCACTTGTCGCTGTGGAAAAGCCCAACGGAAAGCTGAGAACGTGTTTGGATCCAAAAGATCTTAACAAAGCAATCAAACGAGAACACTTTAAGTTGCCGACAAGGGAAGAAATCATTGCACAGTTTGCCGGAGCTAAGTCGTTCAGTAAATTGGACGCGTCGTCGGGGTTCTGGCAAATGAAGCTAGACGAGGAAAGCTCCAAGCTGTGTACTTTCAACACGCCAGAGGGAAGGTACAGATTTTTACATCTGCCATACGGGATCCTGTCAGCGCCAGAAGTCTACCACAAGAAAATACACATGATCTTTGAACACATACCAGGAGTCGATACCATGATGGATGACATCATCGTGTGGGCGTCCAGCCGAGAAGAACATGATGTGCGACTGAGACAGGTGCTCGACCTGACACGGCAAGTAAACTTAAAACTCAACAAAGACAAGTGCCTGTTTGGAGTAAAGTCATTGACATTTGTGGGGGATGTAGTCTCTGAGGCAGGGATTAGTCCAGACCCAAGGAAAACGTCAGCCATCGAGAACATGGAACGTCCCGAAAATAAGGATGACGTCAGAAGGTTTCTAGGTATGGTAACTTACCTTGCAAAGTTCATACCTCAGCTGTCAACAAAGTCAGCGCCACTCAGGCATCTCCTGGAGGAAAAAAATGAATGGACGTGGTCACATGAACAGGAAGAGTGCTTTAAAAACTTAAAGAGAATGCTCACCAAGGAGCCTGTGCTCAAGTTCTATGACCCGGAGAAGAGCACACGGATTACAGCTGACGCGTCACAGTACGGACTAGGGGCAGTATTGCTACAGTTGCATGACAAAGACTGGCAACCTGTCGCCTATGCGTCCAGAGCGTTGACATCAGCTGAAACTAGATATGCACAGATCGAGAAGGAGCTACTAGCCAGCACCTACGGATGTGAGAGATTCCATCAGTATGTATATGGGCAAGCTTTTGAAGTGGAAACGGACCATAAGCCACTGGTGTCAATCATGTCAAAGCCACTCAATGACTGTCCTATGAGGATACAGCGCATGATGATACGGCTGCAAAAATACGACGTGACTATGAACTACACACCAGGCAAGTACATGTTCGCTGCAGACACGCTTTCTCGTGCAGTTGACAAAAATGAAAAGACAGATGAAACGGGAATTGCACAAATAAAGGCTTATGTGGACATGATAGTGTCATCCCTGCCTGTTTCTGAAGAGAGAAGAGAACAGATCAGAAAAGAGACAGAGAAGGAGCACACGCTAAAAGAGACGATCCTGAGAGGGTGGCCTGAACAAAGACAAACATGTCCAGCTGCAATACAGGACTACTGGATGTGTAGAACAGAACTCACTGTTGTGGATGGCATCATATACAAAGGAAACAAGTTTGTCATTCCACCTGCAATGCGAAAGGAAATGTTACAAAAGATACATGAAGGACATTTGGGAGAAGAAAAATGCAAGCGGCGGGCAAGAGAAGTTATGTATTGGCCAAGAATGAACACAGACATCAGCCACACTACAGCTTCTTGTGAAGTGTGTCTCACATACAGACCCAAACAGCAGGCAGAGCCGCTGATGCCACACCAAGTGCCGAAATACCCATACTACAAGGTTGGAGTTGACTTGTTCGATTGCAATGGAAAAAATCATATTGTGGTTACGGACTACTTCTCTAACTATCCAGAAGTTGCAACATTACAGTCCACAACCAGCCGAGCCGTCATTGCTTTTCTGAAGACTGTTTTCGCGAGACACGGAGTCCCAAATGAACTGTTTTCAGATAATGGACCACAGTTTTCAAGCTGCGAATTTGAAGCATTCGCTAAAGAGTGGGGTTTTAATCACCACACGTCAAGCCCAAACTACCCAAGGTCAAATGGACTTGCAGAGAGCTCAGTTAAGATCATCAAAGGAATAATGAAGAAAGCACATGACGGAAATGAGGACTTTCACAAAAGTTTGTTGATCTACAGGAGCGCGCCACTGCAGAATGGCCTGTCACCAGCCCAGATGTTGATGGGACGTCGCATTCGCACTAATCTGCCCATGCACGAGAACCTGCTAAAACCAAAGGGAGCAGTGAAAGTAAGGCAAGCCAAAGAGGAGGAAAAAGTGAAGCAGAAGAAAAGGCATGACAAAAGTGCAAGACCGCTGCCTTACCTGAAGCCGGGGGACAGAGTCCGCCTTCTGGACTATTCGACAGGAACGTGGACACAGCAGGGACTTGTACAACAGGAGGTTGGACCTCGTTCTTACCTCATCCAGACAGATCGTGGATCAGCCCTGAGGAGAAATCGTGTAGACATCCGTCTACAAACGAACTGCTCCGAGACTGTCACACCGCCACCAGAAGTGACAAACACCACTACGGGCAACAGTGACTGTCCGAGTTCTTTGAATACTACTGACTCTGGTCTAACCGTTCCCAGTTCACCAGCGGTGAAACACAGACCCAGCAGGATGGTTAAACCACCTGAGAGACTGATAGAATCCTGCTGATGGAGTTAGGCACTGTGGGGGGAAAATATATTATTTAAAAAAATATAAAAATAAAAAAGCGTTGAATATAAATAAGTGAATGTTTGTAACTGTGGATATGGCAGTATAATTTGTTTGGTTTTGAATATCTTATACTGTGAAAGCAAAGTTTGATGCTTATGGTTAAGCTAAAGTATTACTTAAACAAATGTTGTTTATTTGTTATGTGGTAATGTAGTTACTTATTTTGAATGCATTTGTTTAGAAAGAAAATGCTTTACTTCTAAAGGAAGGGAGATGTGTTGATAAGGTCAGGTTTAGGGTTCAGTTTGTCACAGAAAAAGTGTGACGATCGCAGTGGTGCCTAAATGTAAGAATTTATTGTTTTCCAAAAAGCCACACATAAGCAAATATGAATAACCCTTTCTGAGATCAAATAACCCCCTCTGTGTTCTTCACAGAAAAATTTAACTCAGGAAATATATAATAACACTATTTATGAAATCAATAAAAATCAAATAACCCTCTCTGGGTTCTTCACAGAAAAAAAGTCAGGAAATATGTAATAACAGTATTATGAAATCAATAATACCCAAATAACCCTCTCTGGGTTCTTCACAGAAAAAGAGTCAGGAAATATGTAATAACAGTATTATGAATACCCAAATAACCCTCTCTGGGTTCTTCACAGAAAAAAAGTCAGGAAATATGTAATAACAGTATTATGAATACCCAAATAACCCTCTCTGGGTTCTTCACAGAAACAATGCTTCTATTGTGCTGTGCACAATCTTGGTAAAAGTTCAGCTTCAGTTGTCACAGCAAAATCTCTTAAATGACTCATATGAGCAGTCTCTCAAAGTTCTTGTGTTCTTTCCTTATAGTCCAGTTGTGTAAGTTCCAGTATTATAGCCTAGTAGACACCAGTGTTTGCTCTCTCTCATCAACTTCCCCCTGAAAAACACAAAGCAAGCAGGCTGAGAAACCAAACTAAGTGATACAGCACCTACACAGCACAATACATTTCAATACAAGTATGGTTGTGGAGATGGATTTTTTATAGTGAGCTTACCTATGTACTGTATGTTCATCAGTGTGAACTGTGGGCCTGCATCTGGCTGGTGAGAAGTTCAATGTCAGGTTCCATTCTAGTCACAGCCAGTCTCAAACACTGATGCAGATGTTCATCTGTCAATCTTGATCTCCTCTGAGTTTTCAGGTGTTTCATGCGTGAAAAGGTTTGCTCGCAGATATACGTGCTGCCAAAAACTGTGGACATCTTCATTGCGTGTTTTTTTATGTTAGGGTACGTGTCTTGAGGGAGGGCGGCATAGAAGTCAATGAGACTGGTGGGCTTGAATGAGTCTTTCAGAACATCACAGCTCTGTAACTCGGCCAGCTCAAACTGATAAGAAGGCTGGGCTTCATCGATGTCGGCAACAAAGGGGTTCTGGAAAAGACGGATTTCTTTTGCATGAACATGTAGTTCACGGAATCGCACACCGAACTCCGCCTTCAGCATTTCTAGTGCTTCCACACACTTTTCAGCTGGGAACGGGACCGCTGGTTTCTCTGCAGAAAGCTTTTGGGTAGCAGGGAGATGGGTGAAGTTGTGCTTTTTCACTTGCTCCAAAAGCAGCGCTTGTTTCACCTCAAATGCTTTTATGTGGGAATACATGTCGCAAATGAGTTTCCCCTGGCCTTGTAGCTGCAAGTTAAGGCCGTTCAGCAGTTCTGTCACGTCTGTAAAAAATGCGAGGTGCCATTTCCATTCTGGGTCGATCAGCTCTGGGACCGTTTTGCCTTTTGAATGAAGAAATGCGTTAATTTCAGGTAGCAGCTCGTAAAAACGCCTCAAAACTCTGCCGCGGCTCAGCCATCGGATCTCTGTGTAGTATAATACATCTCCGTGCACAGACTCCAGGTCAGACAGGAATTGTTGGAACTGCCTGTGTTTAAGTCCATTTGCTCTGATGAAGTTTATGCATGATACCACCACCTTCATGACAGAATCCCACTTCAACACTTTGCAGCACAGTGCTTGCTGGTGAATTAGGCAGTGCACTTGTAGCGGGGCGGTGAGACCCCGCTCTTCCATCTCCCGGTTCATGCGTCCTATCAGACCCCGAGTCGCGCCCACCATACTCGGAGCCCCGTCAGTCGTGATGCTGGCAAGCTTTGCCCAGTCCAGATCCAACTCTTCGATGGTTTGACATACTTTGCCGAAAATATCCTCCCCCGTCGTAGTGCCTTTCAGACTTTGGAGGGCTGCCAGCTCCTCGCACATGTCAAAATGTGCGCTAACTCCACGAATAAAAATAAGAAGCTGCGCTGTGTCTTGCACGTCCGTGCTCTCATCAAGTGCTAATGAAAAAAAGTCAAATTCTTTTGTCTTCTGCTGCAGCTGGGCATATACATTACCCCCAATTTCTTCAACGCGTCTGGTGATTGTACTCGAAGACAGACTCACGGCATTAAAAACATCTTTCTTCTCGGGACACACCTCCTCCACGACAATATTCAGACATTTCTTGACAAACTCTCCCTCAGTGAAAGGTTTACCGCAGCTTGCTATCAGTTGAGCAACACGGAGGCTGGCACGAACAGATGAATGGTTCAGCTGAGTTTGGCGTACAAATGTAGTCTGCTGAGCTAACAGTCCACTTTTTAGCTTTGCTAGTTTGTCTGCTCGCATTTGGCCTCGCAAGCTATCATACTTGTCTTTGTGATGGGATTCATAATGTCGGCGCAGATTGTATTCTTTGAATACCGCCACGGCCTCTTGACAGATGAGACAAACTGCCTTTTCTTTGCATTGAACAAAAAAATAACCGTGTGTCCACTGCAGGTTAAATACCCTGCATTCTGAATCAATTTTTCTCTTACCTAACCTTTTTGCCATTATTCCGTTCTGGGGGGGGGGGGGGTAGGTTCACGTTTTATGATTAGGGCAAAGACAGTGAGGTCGTTAGCAACACTTTTTTAGCGTCATAATTCAATTCAAATGAGCTTTATTGACATGAGGAAACATTTCAGGGATTCAGTCGGGGAGGCTCACTTCACCCAGTTCTATGCGTGCATTGGTCTCGATCGCGTGGCCCGACTGAAAAAATAATAATGCGAGGGGGGGAGGTAATGCGTCTCTGATATTGGAAATTGTTCAAGGGGCCGGGTCAAATGTGGAGGCGGGCCGTATCCGGCCCGCGGGCCGTAGTTTGGGGACCACTGCTGTAAATGAAACTACTAAACGAGGTACCCAACATATTTGTATATAAAAAATAAAGTAAAAAAATGTAGTGCGGTTTTAGCCAAAGAGAAAACGTTTTCCATATTGGCATTAATAACACACTTTGAACCCAGAAAAAAATTGGCCTTAAATTAAACATAGGAATCGCCACTCAGGCCTCTATCTTAGAGATAACTTTCGAGTTACATACCATCAGTCCTGCCAGTGGGAATCGTAGAACACTTGGGCAGCAGCAGGAGAGTCAAAATACAATGTTTGTCCCTCATAATCCACACGGAGGCGAGCAGGGTAAAGAAGACCGAAGCGGATATTTTTCCTGTACAGTCTGGCTTTGACGTCGTTGTAGGCTGCGCCTTCGGGCCAGGGATGCACTGAAGTCAGGGTAGAAAAAGATTTTGTGCCCACGAAAACACAAGTTGTCCCTTCTCTTCCCAAAGACACGCTCCTTATCCTGGTAGTTGTGGAAAAGCACAATGCAAGCCCGAGCTCTGATGTTATCCCCTCTGGCGGCGTTCGCTCTCCCCAGCCTGTGTGCGCGGTCCAGCTTCAGCGGTGTAGGGAAGAACTCGGGCCCGAGAATCTCTGTAAAGAGCTCCGTCATGAACTTGGCCGGGTCCGAGCCTTCCATTTTCTCCGGGATACCCACCACCCTCAGGTTGGATCTTCGTGAACGATTCTCCAAATCATCCAACTTGTCAACCAGCACAATGTACTCCGTTTTCAGCGTGGCATGTTCGCTCTCAAGCACGACAACTCTGTCACTATAGTCGGATAGTCCAGCTTCCACATCGGTAATGCGCCGGGCATGTAGGTCCATTGTGGATTGAATGACGCCGAGGGATGCATTGACTGGGGCCAGAGCTTTGGCCAGCAGGGATGAAACGGTTTCAGTGAGGTCGGTGAGTAAAACAGAGCGCAGATTTTCCAAGTCCGCTGGTAGTAGTTTTGTAACGCTGGCCAAGGAGCGTGTCTCCATGGCCTCCGTAGCAGTAGCAGGGCATTTAGTCGGAGTATTGGTTAGCCTGCTGGCCGTGCCCGTGCCAGCTAGGTTGCTAGTTGTGGCCGGAATCTGCATTTTGTCTATCTTTTTTGACTTCCCCGACATTTTTGAGGACCGGTAATGCAACAAAAGTATTTATTTTAAAAGGGGTAACCCCAAAGTCAGCTGTAGCTCCAAAGAAAATCTAATAAAAATTAAAATTGTTCTGGAGCCACGATTCGCCTATCTACTCCGTCTCCATGCTCAACCGGAAGCCCAATCCGTTAAATTTCAATAGGGACTTTGCCCGACATATGTCGGCTCGTCCCTAATTAAAACTGCAAGCAGTGATGAATGGGACCAAGAACCCGCGCAACTCGGGAAAGCACAGACCGCCTGGTAGTGTTGCGGCTGCCTACCCAGTCACCGCCCCGTTGCTGGCTGTCCAGCGGCTGCATTGTCATCTCTTGCGGTGAAAGTGTAGAAACGTGACATTTGCAGCCGCCAGTAGGTGGCGCTGTGATTGCTACTACCGCCTGCCAGTGTTGCGCTTGCCTACCCAGCCACCGCCCCGTCGCTGGTTGTCCAGTGGCTGCATTGTCATCTCTTGGAATGAGCAGTGAAAGTGTAAAAATTTGACATTTGCAGTCGCCAGTAGGTGGCACTCTGACTGTGCGTCAATATCGCAGTGCAGACGTGTTTAGATCGGCACTCTCATCAAACGTGAGCAGTTTTGATCATATCAGACAGCCTACACTTAAGTTTGAAGGTTTGCAGTTCAGTGGCGAATGTAAAAATTCACTTGTGTTCATGCCTGGCCTCGCCCTTTAACTTTTAGAAGACCTTTTAATGATTTTTGATCGTTGAGGCGTTGAGAACAGGCTGACCAAGTTTGGTACCAATCGGAGCAACGGTGTATGAGGAGTTCGTTAAAATACCCTGCATGCAAATGTCAAAAAAGGTCAAAAATCACCTGAAATTTCACCTAAAATGGCCAATGGCTGTCTTCCTCTTTGGTTTAGGGTTTGGGTCCAGAGGCTTATTTGTACATCTCTACAGGTTCTATGTACGTATAAAGTTTCATGCATGTACGTTGAAGCTAAAGGTGGTCAATGTCTGTTAATGTCGTTTTGAATGATCGGGAAAAGTGTAAAGACGTGACATTTGCAGTCGCCATTAGGTGGCGCTCTGAGTGCGAGTCAAGGTCGCAGTGTAGACTTGTTCGGGGCGGCACTCTCATCAAACGTGAGCAGTTTTGATCATATCAGTCAATGTACACTAAAGTTATAACAGTGTGCAGTTTGCTGGCGAAAGAGCGAAGTTCATGGCTCCGCCCTGGCCACGCCCTTTGACTTTTGGAAGACCTTTTAATAACTTTTAATCATTGAGTGATTTCGAACAACCTGAGTGAGTTTCGCAGGAATTGGTTAAGTGGTGTAGGAGGAGTTCTTTGAAATACATACTCGACAAATGTGCACAAATAGGCAAAAATGGCCAAAAAGGCACAAAATGGCGGATGTGCTGTAGCGCCCCTGAGCGGTCGATTTGATTGCAACTTTTAGGATATGTTCAGGTCGATATGTGAGCATATCGTAGAAGTTTGGTGTCGATTGGGTTAAAGCTTATGGAGTTATGGCTATTCATTTCCAGAGCTCCGCCCCTTTTGTGTTCATTGGCTAATATCTTCAGAGGGGAACAATATTTTACTAACCTTTTAATAGGGATTGAGCAAGTTGGGGTATTGATGCTAGCTAGATAATTTGGAGCGAATCGGATGTACGCTGTAGGAGGAGTATGTTAAAACGTGTTTTTCACAAAATTCAAAATGGCAGCAAAATTTTCCGGACGGACATTAGTAGTCCCAATGGAAATTTTGTAGAGCACACTTGGCCGCACATACGTGCACATTTTTAGTAATTTGGAGTTAGGGGGTGTGTTGTACCGCGTTTTTGAATGTGAAATGTGGGAAATGTGGCATTTCATAAATTTTTCGGCAGTCCGAATGTGCATTGTGCAACAAGAAATTTTTGAATTTTGGGGTATGGGAAGGCCCCCAAAAAGACAGTCGAAATCGTGTAATAATAAAAAGAAGAAACAACAGGGTTTCAATAGGGACTTCGCCCGACATATGTCGGCTCGGTCCCCCTTGGTGTTCAAAAGATGTGTGTTCAATGCAGGTCATTACACAGCAGGAGGTGATGTGGTATGACATAATAACTGGGCTAGGCTTAAGGCCAACAAAAGTACAATATAATAATCGGTTATGGCTCATGGTACAATATATTTTATAATAGAAATACTGTAACTTTAGGTATTCATATTGAAATCAATAGAGCTAGAGCCTAAAAAGTGTGCACTAAAAAGTGCACTTAACTATAATGTTCTTCGAATCCTTGTCCCTGATGTACTGAAAATAATGAGCATATGACCATTGCGCAAATGTAGAGTCCGACTCTGCTGCTGCCGTCATCTTCTCCTCAATCGCTAGCAGTAAGAGGAAGCTAACATTTGCATGGATTTTTTTTCTCCTCTGCGAATCTCGCGGTGATGGCGAATTAGTATAAAAATGTAAGGTTTAGAAGTGAAGGCATATTTGAAGGCGGTACGGCTCAGAAGTTAATATAATTTATATACGAGTTAATTTTCTAGGAATGTAGTTACAATGTTTAGTTATGTTACACAATTATTATTTATATATTCACATGTTTAATACAGTCAGGATATTCTGTTGAATCTGCCTCTCAGTGTCCTTCACGTTTACCTCAGTCTAAGCTCTAGCTTCTGACATCATACCGAACCCTCACATTACATTTGGTGGCAGCGTGGTGTTATTTTGGTGTTTTTTGCGCATTTGGTGAGTTTTATTCCTACGAACTGTAGATGTAGTCATTTTCTTTTTTGTACCATCTGAATTTTACACTCTTTGAGAGCAGTGGATTACCTAAAAATTAGTTTGGAGACATATATAGGCTATATATATCTTTTTTTTTACTTTGCGTGCTTTTTGTGATTTTTGGAACTGGACATTTTGTCACCATGTCGGCTGATGAAAGTGAAGCTGTGCTGCAGTCTCCTCCCTTACGACAACGGCGAGATGCTGCGGGGCCAAGTGCTGCCTCTCTAGCCACACATGCTGTCTCCAGTGCCCTAAAAATTGATCTTCCACCTGCTTTTAAAGGAGATGGGACTGAATCATTCACAAGTTGGTCTCGACGCTTTGAAGTGGCAGTGCAGGCTATGAGTTCAACTGATGCGGATCTGCCTACAGTGATGGCCTCCGTCCTCCCTACTCGCCTAGCAGATGCTGCATTTCTGTATTGGGACAGCCTTCCTTTTTCGACCCAGAGGGACTATGATTCAGTAAAGGAGAAACTCAGGGACGTTTTTGGACCAATATACGCCATGCCATTCTTCCAGACACATGTGAATGCTCGACCTTGTAAACCAGGTGAAAGTTTGGATGTGTACAATGCAGACATCACTCGTCTGGTACTAGAAGCCTTTCCCAACTATGACCACAATGCACTAGAGGGTGAAAATTTTCACCGCTTTGTTGCTGGCTTGGACCCAAATCTTCAGTCAATAATCCATGAGATGGGTGCTGAGGATCTTGAGGAAGCCCTGCGTATCGCCAGCCGCTGTGAGAGAGCACGTGCAGTGCTCCAACTGACAACTGTAGGGTCTCCACACACTCAATCTTCAGAGCAGGTAGCTATGGTTCGTCCTAAACCTACTGATGACAAGCTTCTGTATGCAGTTGAGCAGCTGACTCTTACTTTCAACAGCTTAAAAAGTGAAGTACACCTGTTACGAGAGAAACACAGTTACCTGGCTCAGCGTGTAGACTCCAAGCCTGAAAGGTTCTCCTCCAACGATGCTCGATACAGTGCACGCAGTGTCTCTCCACAACCCTACCATAACAGACAACACCGCAGAGACTATTAACTACCTGAGTGGCATCTGGTCATGATCCAGTGTCCTGCTATGAACGTGGTCCTTCTTCCCCCGTTACTCAGAGAGACCGTCAGTGGCATGACAATGACAGATGTGACCGGCATCGCTCTCCTTCACGCCAGTCCTATCAGTACTCCAGGTATGGTCGTCATGATGATCACACAATGATGACACAAACAGATACAGACGCAGTCCTAGTCCTGCCCTACAGAGAAACAGAGATGCAAGTCCACACACTAGAGGCAGTGTTCGCTTCCAGGCTCCTGAAAGACATCCACACTCTGCTAGCTGCTGTTGAGGGGCAAACATCAGCTACTGTTTCACAGCCCCAGAATGATTTCCCCAAGTTAATGCCTGACAAGAAGGACTCACAACCTGATGACTCTGTCTCTTCTACAATCTTGGCTATTGTTGAGGGCATTGAAGTGTGCACTTTAATTGACTCTGGTTCTACTGTCTCCATTGTGAGCGAAGATTTTCGTCACTCACACCCAGCATTGAGAAAACGCCCCATGACACCCTCCTCTTTGCCAGCTCGCTCAGTCAATGGACAGTGCCTGGACATTTTAGGCAAGTTAACGATTGGGATCAGACTTGGACATCAGGTATTGCAACAGGACTTTCTCAGAGGTGCTTGCCAGCCAGTCATTCTTGGTTTCGATTTTCTGCGGAGACACCATGCCCTCCTTGACATCCAAAACAAAATGCTGCAACTTTGGGACATAGCAATTCCTCTCCTGCCCAAAGGACATGAAGTGGCCGCCTGCTGTAATGTGTCTGTACTTGCGCCCACTAAGATTCCAGCTATGAGTGAAACCCTCGTCACAGCCTATGTGTCAGCAGCTACTCCTGCTTCTCCCAAGCCAACTGACTACTATGGTGTTTTCATGCCCAACCCATCGTGTGATATCATCGTGGCACATTCTCTGTGAGGTTGAAAATGGCACAACTGTTGTTTGAATCTTAAATCATTCCAGAAATGACATTGAGCTGCATTCAGGTCAACACCTGGGTGAGTTTCATTCTGTTTCATCTGATGACATCATATCAGGTGAAGGGACATGTTGTGCAACCTCCCCCGTACATGATTTAGCTCCATCTGTCCAGATAAATGACAGCGACCTGTCACCTTCCCAAGTTCAGTCTCTGAAATTACTGCTTCAGAAATACTCAGCAGTATTCAGTAAACACTCAGAGGACAGAGGTCGCACGAGCATCATCAAGCATCAAATCCGCACCGGTGATGCCACACCAACTAAACAGAGATCCTATAGACCAGAACAGAGAGCTGAAATACAGACTCAAGTTGAAATCTGTTGAAAGCAGATGTCATTGAAGAAAGCTACAGTCTCTGGGCTGCGCCAGTTGTTTTGGTGCGCAAGAAAAATGGCACATGGCGTTTCTGCCTGGACTACAGAAAACTCAATGCAGTGACAATCAAAGATTCCCACCCACTTCTAAGAGTCGACAACGCACTGGATGCTTTGTCGGGCTCTGCCTGGTTCTCCACAATGGACCTGCAACATGAGCCGCTTTCGCACCGAGTAGTTCCAGGAACTAAACAACAGGAACCATTAGTACCCAAATAGTACCGGGACTATTCT
>JAOPUD010000145.1:843345-858206 GCA_027122715.1 Trisopterus minutus | reverse complement strand
TGTGTGTGTGTGTGTGTGTGTGTGTGTGTGTGTGTGTGTGTGTGTGTGTGTGTGTGTGTGTGTGTGTGTGTGAGCCAGCGGTGTGTCTGTGCAGCGTAATTTTGGTGTGAACATATGGGAGGATATCTGAATGATGAAATTGTGAAAATAAACTACCATAACTTGTAGAATACCCGCAGTTAAAAAAAGGACTTCCACACTGATATGAGAAAAAATAATAATTTGTAACACTATGAATGATACGTGTCATGTGATTAATGAATTCTTTTGTTTCAGAATTTAAGTATTACTCAAATATTAAATGTTTTCATGTGAAATACGGTGTTGGGCGGTTTTTTGCAAAAGTGGGCGGGTTTTGGAACGTGATTGGGCGGAAATCGCTCTACCTAATCTGGCAACACTGCTCATCATCATATAAGGCTGGGCATAGAAGGGGGGTGGCGATATTGATTTCCAACAATACTAGTTTCGAACCCATTTTTGAGAAAAAGGATACAGAGGGAAGATTTATTTTCGTGAGGGGAAATTTGGGGGGCTCATTGGTCACTCTATTAAACATTTACGCTCCTCCTAACTCTGACTGGAAGTTTTTTAAACTGATATTTGATTTGATAACAGCGGAGACCCATGGGGTTCTAATCTGCGGGGGGGATCTCAACATTAGACTAAATCCCAAACTGGACTCCTCGAATACACATACAGCCCAGCCCAAATTGATAAACAAAAAACTCAATATGGCTATGAAAGAAATCGGGTTAATTGATATCTGGAGAGAATTGAATCCTTCAAAGAGAGACTACACTTTTTTTTCAAATCCACACTTGGCGTATTCAAGGATTGATTATTTTCTTACTTTTGCTAAGGATCTATACAGGGTTGGTGGCTGCGACGTGGGGAGCATGGACCTTTCAGACCATAGCCCCATTTATTTAAAATTTAATCTTGAACAGTATCGGAGGGACACCTTATGGAGATTGAACACTTGTGTACTGAATCAGATGAAGGAACAAATCAAGAAGGATATTGCTGAATACTTGGAACAGAACGATAATGGTGAAGTTTCCCCTCCAATATTATGGGATGCATGTAAAGCTGTGCTTCGGGGAAAAATAATTGGCTACAGCGCTCACATAAAGAGAGTAAGGCAGAAAGAGTTAGTTCAGTTGGAGGCGGAATTAAAACAATTCGAACAAAATTATAAAGATACAAATGATCAGAAAATTAGAGAGCTACTTAGGAAGAAAAAGAACGAAATAGATGAGATCTATACAAAAAATATACAAAAAAAGTTAATTTTTACAAAACAGAAATATTATGAAGGGGGCGGAAAAGCCAGTAAATTATTAGCTTATAGGCTGAAAAAACAACAAGCAGAGAATTCAATTCATAAAATAAAAAATCCTATCACTAATTCTATGCATTACAAATTAAAAGAAATACAAGATTGTTTTGAAAAATATTATAAAAAACTATACTCCCAACCTCAAATTGATGGAGAGAAGATGGAAGATTTCTTTCAGAAGATTAATCTGCCTAAATTGAATGGTGAACAAAGTAGGAACCTTGCAGCTAAAATAACAGAGAAAGAAATTTGTTCAGCCATATCACACCTTAAACCAAATAAGGCTCCAGGTCCGGACGGGTTCCCTTCCGAATGGTACAGAGCCATGGAGGGTTCTTTGCTCCCTGTGTTGCAGTCCACCTTTAACTGGGTTCTTAAAGAGAACATACCCCCCTCTTGGAGGGAGGCAGTTATATCCCTGATTCCGAAGGAGGGGAAAGATAAGTCTGAATGTGGTAATTATAGACCAGTAAGCGTGTTAAACCAGGATTATAAAATTTTTACCCACATACTAACCAAACGAATAGAAGGATTATTACCACAAATTATTAGCCTTGACCAGACAGGTTTTATTTGTGAAAGACAAACTCAAGATAGTATCAGAAGGACACTACATGTAATTAACCGTATAACAGAATATAATTTAGAAGCAGTATTAGTGGGGCTAGATGCAGAAAAAGCTTTTGATTGTGTAAATTGGTCTTTTTTGTATAGAGTTCTGGACAAATTTGGATTTCATAGCACCTTTATTAAAACAATACAAGCTCTCTATGAGGGCCCAAGGGCGAGAATTAAAATAAATGGGGCTGTCTCTAGCCCCTTTTCATTAGAACGAGGAACAAGACAGGGCTGCCCAATTAGCCCCCCCCTGTTTGCAATCTTTATCGAGCCCCTGAGCCAGTGGATCAGTCAGGACGACAATATTAAAGGAATCGATATGAATGGGAGAGAACAAATTATTTCGTTATACGCTGATGATGTATATGTGTATTTAACCAGCCCCCAGACCTGAGCAATCTTTAGCACGGTTATTTGAACTCTTGGAACAATATGGATCCTTCTCTGGATATAAGCTGAATGTTCCAAAAACACAAATTCTCTGTTTCAAATACAACCCCTCTGTAAATGTGAAAAATAAGTACAATTTGAAATGGGATTCGGTTTCAATTAGATACTTGGGGGTAAACATTCCAATAGATTTGACAAAATTGTTCTCACTTAACTACCTCCCCCTGAACAAAAAGATTAGGGAAGAAATAAGGAGATGGGACCTTATACCCTTTCTTAATTTCGGACCACGCGTGGAATCAGTCAAAATGGTTATTTTGCCGAGATTGCTCTATCTCTTTCAGTCCCTTCCACTGGATATATCGGACCAACAATTTCAGGAGTGGGACAAGCATATTTCGAGGTTCATTTGGCAGGGAAGAAGGCCAAGAATTAGATACCAGACTTTACAATTGGCAAAAAACAAGGAGGGGGTTGCTCTCCCATGCTTAAAAGATTACTATACTGCTGCTCAATTGCGGCCATTAATATGTTGGTGCAACCCGGAATACTGCGCTAGGTGGAAGGAGATTGAAAGTGCTATATCGGATGAATTTCCAATCCAGGCTGCAATTGGGGATAAGCGCTTATTGAATAATTTAAAGGAATTGGGAAACCCATGGATATGTTTGTCACTAAAGATGTGGAACAAGGTAATAGCGCAAAATAACCTGAAGGATGCGGTTAAGGTCTTGAGATGGTGCGCATTTGATCCAGATTTTTTGCCTAAAAATTGGGACGCGGACTTCCGGTAATGGCGGCAGAGTGATCACACGCCTGGAGTTTGCTCCCTGACCGTTTGTAACTTTAACATATCTACACTCAGACTTATCGAATTATTTTCTCGGCGTAACATTTTGGAGCTGAAATGAGTAAATCCCGCGGCAAAAGCCAGCCTCAGCTGACTCAACACTTCAGCCCGCACGATAAAGACACTAGCAAGGCAGAAGCTAGCAGTGTAGCAACAGGTGAAGCCCAGCCGCTAACACTGGACATGCTCGTCGGTGAACTTGAGAAACTCCGCAAAGACGTAACAGGTGAACTCACCTCCTCCCTGAATACTGCCATGGCTCCAATCCAAGCATCTCTCCAAAAGATCGCTGATACCGTAGCCTCTCACACGGCTACTATCTCCGCAATGGAAACTGCCCTCACTTCCCAATCAGATGACCTGACGACTCTGCAGCACGAAGTGGTCACACTAAAGTCCAAGGTGGAGACCACCACTCAGATGAACGAAAAGCTGCAATTGGCGGTCGAGGACTTGGTTTCACGATCCAAACGGCAGAATCTCCGTGTGATTGGCATCCCCGAGGGAGCGGAAGGGACCGATGCTCGACTCTTCATGACTACGCTGTTCAGGGAGGTGACTGGAGACGCTTTACTGGATACTAGCTTTGAACTAGACCGAGCTCACCGCAGTCTGGGACCGAAGCCGGCACAGGGTTCCCGGCCCATTCTTGTTCGCTTTCACAGTTACATCCAGAAAGAGCGGGTGCTGCTATGGGCGAAGAAAACACGCAGCGTCACATACCAAGGTTATCCCATAAGGATCTTTGAGGATTTCAGCGCCTCACTCGCCAAGAAACGGGCATCATTCAACAAAGTGAAGTCTCTCCTCTATAAGGATGGGATACGCTTCGGGCTGATCTACCCGGCGCGGTTACGGGCCACTGTTAACGGACAGTCTCACATATTCGACTCCGCGGATGAAGCGGAACGTTTCTACCGCGATCTCAGCAGTAAGTGAAAACATGACGTCTCTGTACACATCTCCTGTAACTTTTTTGGTGCTCTATGAGAACTGGACTGAAAGGTAGACCGGCCTGTTAAAGACAGGCCGGTCTACCTGGTGGGCCGACGGTGTCTCACTGTAATTTACCCTTTTGAGTATGCAGCTGATTTTTTTTAAGGAGATGTCTGTGTGAAGTCAAATGATCATTAAAAGGTACACAGACGGAGCTGGAAGATTCAGCCCTGTTTTTTCAGCTGAGATCCCCTACAAACTTATAACTAAGCTCTTAATATGTAAGATTCATTTATTAATAATATTACAGATTTGACTGTGCTGTTAATTAAAGATTTCCTATGAATAGCACAATTGTTTTCTGTGAAGAATGGAAAACTGGTACATTCAAGTTTTTACGCTGTCAAATGGTAATTTTCAGAGGTGTACACATTTTCTCTGTCAAAAAGGAAGCAAACTCCTACCAACTCAATCGGTTGTGTAAAGTAATAATTCCTGCAAGCTCATCGGTTTTAAAGATGAGGCTAGGACAATTATGTAAGTATCTTTTGAACTTGAAGGTGTCATTAAGGACATCTGCTGTTTTTGTGTTTGGGACTTTTTTTCTTTTTCTGTATATCTTTATTAGAAGAGCGGTTTGTTTTTTTTCCTTAGATTTTCACGTTGGAACTGTATATGTTGTTGCTACTTTACGTTCTAGTACTAAGTTGACCTGGCTAAGGCACCATACCATCAGAGCACTTAGAGGTTTGATATTTTGCCACTGATGCTATGACTGACATAAACCAGAAAGACATGCTACGATCCATCAGGCTCACCAGCTGGAATGTCAGGGGTCTTGGTGGACCTATTAAACGGACCAAAGTACTCTCACACCTTAAGAGTGTGAAGACAGATATTGCGTTTCTACAAGAAACCCACCTTCGTTTATGTGACCACACCCGACTACGAAAACCCTGGGTTGGACAGGTTTTCCACTCCAATTTCAATAGTCGTTCAAGAGGCACAGCTATTTTACTGCACAAGCGAGTACAGTTCTCATCAGAACAGGTCATATCCGATCCTAATGGCCGTTATATTATTGTCGTTGGTGTGTTGTTCCAAACTCCTGTTATTATGGTTTGTGTTTATGCCCCCAATTGGGACTGCCCTAATTTTATGACTTCTCTATTCTCATCCATTCCGTGCCTAGATACACATCACCTCATCTTCGGAGGGGATCTTAACCTGGCTGTCAATCCCACACTTGATAGATTGTGTTTAAGAAAAGTAACTCAATCCAAGGCAGCTAGGTGTGTGTCTGTATTCACAGATCAAATTGGCAGTGTGGATGTGTGGCGTTTTTTCCACCCAACAACAAAAGATTTTTCATTTTATTCCCAGGTTCATCAAACATACTCTCGAATAGACTACTTTTTTCTTGATAAGACTTTAATACCCTCAGTGAAACAATGTGAATACTCATCGATAGTTATTTCAGATCATGCCCCCCTCTTATTAGATTTGGAACTAGTCCCTAAAACCAAAAGCCACTCAACCTGGAGATTAAACACCGGGCTATTATCATCCGACAAATTTTGGATTTATCTCTGACAGGATTTCAAGCTTTCTTGAAAATAACAAATCTGACTCTACATCACCTTCTCTCCTGTGGGAAACCTTTAAAGCGGTAATACGTGGAGATTATCTCATATTGCGCCAGGATACGAAAGATTGAAAAACAAAGACAGCTTGAACTGATGGAGGCAATTCTTGAAATTGACAGACAACACTCCACTACAGCCAATCCCACTCTCCAGACGGAGAGACTTAAATTACAGACTGAATTTGACCTAATTTCCACAAACAAAGCGGAGTTTCTTTTAAGGCGTACAAAGGGCACTTATTATGAATATGGAAACAAGGCTAGCCGGTTACTAGCAAGGCAACTTAAACATCAATCCTCTTCCCAATTCATTACACAAATTCGTAAGGACCCCCAAACTTTAGTTACAGACCCAACCGAGATAAATAATATTTTTGCTACATATTATTCTGACTTATATAAATCAGAAGCCTCTTCAGACACTACCTTAATGAACAAATTCTTAAATAACTTAGTCTTCCCCTCAGTTGATACTAACTCCAAAAATACACTAGATGCTCCTCTCCGCTTGGAAGAGGTGAAAGCCAGCCTTAAATTAATGCAAACCGGCAAGGCACCAGGCCCAGACGGCTTCCCATCCGAATTTTACCAGGAATTCTCAGATCAACTAACTCCCGTTACTGGATATGTTTAATGACTCCTTTGAATTCGGCACCCTTCCTCTGTCCTTAACTCAAGTCAATATCACTCATCCCAAAGAAAAATAAAGACCTGGAAGATTGCAGCAGCTGGCGACCTGTCAGTTTGCTCAACAGTGACATTAAACTGTTGGCTAAGACCCTTGCAGGCCGCCTTGACCCCTGCCTACTAAGCATCATCTCAAAAGATCAGACTGGTTTTATAAGGGGCAGACAGCTATCCTCAAATATACGCCGTCTGCTCAACATAATACTTTCCAAACCAGAATCACAAGATCCTGAAATGGTAATCACTATGGATGCAGAAAAGGCTTTTGATAGAGTGGAGTGGAATTATTTATTTTCAGTTCTAAATAGGTTCGGTTTTGGTCAAAATTTGATCTCGTGGATTAAATTGCTTTATAATGCCCCAACTGCTAGTGTAAGGACTAACTCAACTCAGTCCAATTTCTTTCCTTTAACACGCGGCTGCCGCCAAGGTTGTCCGCTATCACCATTGCTGTTCGCCGTTGCAATTGAACCGCTGTCTATTGCCTTTAGGAGCTCCCTGCTTTTTACCGGTGTCTACAGGAATGGGAGTGAGCACAGAGTATCACTTTATGCCGATGACCTCTTACTCTATGTCTCGAACCCCACTGTCTGCATTGACAAGATTCTGGACATTTTACACACATTTGGTTCCTTCTCTGGTTATAAATTGAACATTAATAAAAGTGAATGCTTTCCTCTTAATGAGGCAGCAAGACAGATCCCGGCTCAAACACTACCGTTCCGCTTAGCCTCTTCTAGATTTCAATATTTAGGCATTAATATCTTGAATAGTCTCTTTAATGTATAAACATAACATTGTGGAACTGGTCAGAAAGGTTAAATCAGATCTACTACGCTGGAATGCCCTCCCATTGTCACTTCTAGGTAGAATCAATTCTATCAAAATGAATGTCCTACCAACATTTTTTTTTCTTTTTCAGTGTCTACCTATCTACCTGCCTAAAACTTTTTTCAAAGAATTGGATAAGATTATTTCACAATTTATTTGGGCGGGAAAGACTCCAAGGGCAAAGTACTCGATTTTGCAAAGAACCAAGAATGAGGGTGGCCTTGCTCTACCGGATTTCAGGGCATATTATTGGGCAGCCAATATTCAAAAAGTCTATACCTGGTACAATTCCCCCAGCACAGACTGGTGTCAGATGGAAGCCTTTTCATGCAACTCCATGTCTTTATCAGCTTTAGTATGTGCCCCTTTAAATGTACACCCTTCTAAAGTCACCTCCAATCCAATTGTTTTGGCTACTATAAAAATCCTGAAACAGTTTGAACGGCACTTCAAAATCACCGCTCTCTCCCCACTAATGCCCTTCTGTGAAAACCATTTATTTCCACCCGCGGCACTTGACTCAACTTACATTCGGTGGAAAGAGAAAGGGCTGGTGAATTTTGATCAACTTTTTGATAAGGACATTTTTATGTCCTTTGAGACCTTCCGAACTAAATTCGCCCTCCCACAAGCTCATTTATTTAGATATTTTCAAGTCAGAGATTTTGTTCGTCGTAATTTCCCCAACTTCCCCCATAAACCACCTCGTACTCTCATTGATGTAATTCTTTCTCTCCCTGCGGTTCGTGGATTCATTTCAATTGTGGTAAAATTAATCTTGTCATCATTGTCATCCCCACTGGCAACTAGGAATTCATGGGAAAAGGAGCTAGGTCTTACCTTGTCAGACGAATGGTGGCAGAGGGCCCTTGACAGGGTTAACTCCACCTCATCTTGTGCCAGTCTGACATTAATTCAGTTCAAGGTCTTACACAGGATACATTATTCGATGCATGTGACAGATGCTCTCTGTCATCAGCCAGTCATACACACATGTTTTTTTCCTGTCCGAGATTAAGCTCATTCTGGTCCTCTTTTTACGATACTTTTTCAAAAGCTCTAAAAAAACCAGTGCTTTGCAGTCCTTTGACCTCCATCTTTGGTGTGCCTGAAGAGCTCACACTCTTCACCAACAGCGAAAGCAACTCTATCGCTTTCGCATCTCTGATAGCCCGCAGACGTATTTTACTTCAATGGAAGGATAAGAATCCACCCTCCCCTAACTCTTGGCTAAAGGACTTAATGTCATTTCTACACTTAGAAAAAATCAAGTACAGTCTTAGGGGATGTGCCCACAAATTTTTACAAAACTTGGAATCCCATTCTTTCCTTAATCAATTCCATTCCCTCTTTAGATGATTAAGATAGATGGTTCTAATTAAGATAAACCGTGGTAACTTTTTGTCTGTTGTGTGATGGTGTGGTGGTTGAACCCCAGGCACAACATATACAAACTGCTATAGTTAATTTTTCTTTTTCTAAGCATTTTGGATCCCTCCTCTATATGTCCCTTTTTTTCTTTTGTTTTTGTTTGTTTGGGTACTGTTCACCCCTCCTGTTTTTGTTTTTGTGGGGGTGGGTGGGTGTCTGCTCGTGTTCCAAAAGGGGAAAAAACGGGTGAAATGTATCTTTACTGATTGTACATACATTGTGTCTTGATAACCCAATAAAGATATGCATGAAAAAAAAAAAAGGTTATCGTAGGGGCTACATATCTAGAAATATATGCACACTCTAGGTGTACACCTACATTCCCCCCTTCCAAACCCTGCCACATCATAGACTTCTCCACTTGCTAAATCACAGTGAATGTTCTTTTTTTTCATACAATGTAACCTCACTAGAACAAGAACAGATGTACACATGCATTCATTTCTTTTACATTTTCGTTAGTTTTAAACAAAATCACATAACAAAACAAAAGATAACAAAGGAAAAGCTGCTCACTTCAGAACATACCCCTCCCGATACCTCACAGGTAACCGACCCCTAGTGTTCCTCTGTGGGCGTCTCACTATTACAGACTCATTATCTGACTCTGAGTTATCTGCATCTTCAGATAAACCCCCCCCTTCATGTTTAGTTACCTCCCCCAGGCTACCACCCAAGACTGCCTCTGGCTCAACATCCCGCAACTCCCCTTGACCAGCCCCCCTACCCTCGCCTGATGGTGGTGTGTTGTGAAGGGTGTGAGGAATGCAAACTAACCCTACAGAGTCAGTGTCTGAACCAGATGCAGCTCTCTTGTGCCTTGGAGCAACTGCTTCTCTAATAGGTGTCTGAAAGGTGCAATGTTTCATCTGATTTCGATGCACTACCTTTGACGGCCCCCCTGTTTCGGGCCTGCCTGCGAAGACAGGGAAGTCGGGGTGATTCTGCTTGACCACTAAATATGGCTCTGGCTCCCACTTGTCCTGGATCTTGTTCCTTCCCCTTGGTCGATGATTCCTTAGCAGTACTCGATCACCCGATCTGACAAGTCGGTCATAGAGACGTTTGCGTCGCCGTGACGCATCCTGAGCGGCGTCCCCAGCTGCCTCCTCTGCTACTTTCAGCCTCTCATGGTGGTTGAGGACCCAATCATCAAGGGTGTCAATGTCACTGGGCTCCAAGTCTCTTCCCCCCAGAATGTCCTGAGGCAGTCGTGCATCTCGACCGAAGAGGAGATAAAACGGGGAGTATCCCGTCGAAGAGTGAACATGACTGTTATAAGCCATCACAAGCTCAGGGAGATACTCCTTCCAATTGAGCTTCCTCTCTTGCGTCAAAGTTCTAAGCATATCATGCATCGTTCTATTGAATCGCTCGCATTGAGCATTGCCCTGGGGGTGATATGGGCTCGTACGACTCTTGGAGATGCCATAGATAAGACAGAGTTCTCTGATAACACTAGCTTCAAAGCTGCGCCCCTGGTCTGAGTGAAGCCTAGAGGGGCAGCCATAATACACAAACCAGTGCTTGACAATGGCCCTGGCTGTAGTTTTTGACTGGTCTTTCGTGGGTACAGCCATTGTAAACCGTGTGAACATGTCAGTCATGACTAAAACATTCTCATAGCCACCCACAGACATCTCTAATTTGGTGTAATCCATGGCCAGCACCTCCAGAGGTGTGGTCACATTAGTGCATGTCAATGGGGCTCGGATAGTTGGAAATACATCTTTCGCGAGTGCACAACGCTCACACTGCTTCACCCACTCCTGTACATCTCGGCTCATTGAGGGCCAGTAAAAACTGTGCGTCATCCGTGAAAGAGTACCCTTCTGACTAAAATGACCGCCGTGCTCATGCGCCATACTGAACACATGTTTCCACATGGACTCCGGTAATATCAACTGGTGCACCTCTTCACCGTCTCTGAGATCACAAATGCTACGAAATAGAACACCATGACGGATGCTCAGTCAATCCCATTGCGAGGCCAGCTTTTTTAGTTCCGGGGTCATTTCCTGTAACTGGTTCTTATTGGGCCGAGCGTTACATTTCGTCGCCCTTGCTATAGGGCCCACGACAGGATCGTCTGCCTGAAGTTGCTGAAGCTCCTCCCAGCTATACCCAGCAACCTTTGCTGTAACAGCAGCTTGGGAAGTCACCTGCACATAAGGCTTTCTTTCATTTGCTTTCGGGCCAGGCCATAGACAGGCACGCACTTCCTCAGCCTGAATGACAAGAAAGTCTTTATCGGTGTCGCTGACCTCAGGCTCCGGTGCTCGAGGGAGCCGAGACAGCACATCCGCATTTGTGTTCTCCCTCCCCGGCTTATAATGCACTTCAAAATCATACTCGGCTAACTGGGCGACCCACCTCAGCTCCACCGCCCCGAGGTTAGCTGTCTCAAGATAGCGCAGAGGATTATGATCGGTCACTACATCAAATCAGGGGCAGTGCTCAGCCGCTGGCTGAGCACTGCCCCCAACCCAATAAGACTCCCATCAGTGGTAAGGGTGAAAGGGAGTGAAAAGTCAGGGTACGCAAGCACCGGCGATGACATAAGGTGCTCCCTTAGCTTATCAAAAGCCACTTGACACTCTCTACTCCACACAAAGGGAACAGACTGGCCTCCACCCGCCTTCCTGCTCTTTCCCATCAGAGAATGTAACGGCTTTGCTAGCTGGGCAAAGTTCGGGACGAAACGCCTGTAGTGAGACATGAACCCGACCACTTGCCGCACATCTTTTGTACTCCTGGGCACCGGCCAATCACGGAGTGCTTTGACCTTTTCCATGTCTACTTGAACACCCTCCGCAGAAACAATATGGCCCAAGAATTTGACCTCTGACTTTAACAGGGAGCACTTGCTCGGTTTTAGCTTAAGCCCATGTTCCTTCAGACGACTGAATACTAGATCCAGTTTCTCACAGTGGCTATCGAAATCACGGGAAAAGACCAGGATATCGTCCAGGTATATCAGTAACACGTCAAATGCCAGATCGCCTAGGACTACCTCCATTAGCCTCTGAAATGTGGCAGGGGCGTTGCACAGACCAAATGGCATTCTTTTCCACTGGTATAAACCAAATGGGGTGGTAACAGCCGTTTTCTCCTGATCGTCTTCATGAACAGCCACCTGAAAATAGCCAGCTGTCAAATCTAGCGATGAGAAGAGCTTCGCCTTTCCAAGGGCATCCAATGACTCCTCAACCCTTGGGAGCGGGTAGGCGTCCTTCAACGTGACACCGTTTAGCTTACGGTAATCACAACAGAACCGTATGGATTTGTCTGGCTTAATGACGATTACAGCAGGGGATGCCCACGGGCTGCAGCTTTCTTTGAGTACCCCCTGTGCAACCAGGTCCTGCACATGTCTCTTAAACTCTTGAAATATGTGAGGAGGTACACGCCGGTGCCTTTGCTTAATTGGCCTTGCATCTCCAGTCTCAATACAGTGGGTCACCGTGGTGGTGTTCCCAAAATCACTTTTATGCTCTGAAAACACATCCCGGTGTTTCTTTAGAAGGTTGTCCAACTTCTGCACCTGAGGTGGCGTCGGACCCTCGAGATTGGCGTGTACCGGAACAGACAGTAGTCCGTCCCCCTCTACTGACTTGACCTCTCCACGGCTGACCTTCCTCACGTACACTTCTCCATTCACCTCCTCTACGGACACTACTTCCCTTGGTACGATCACAGTGGGTTTACTCAACTCTGCCACTCTGCATCTTGGGAACAATGTGATGCCCTTGTCACTCGAGTTGAGTATGCGCACTGGGACCTTCCCCTTCGTAGCCTGGGCCAGCCACCAGTAGACCGCAAGCGAGACTGGCAATGGCAGATGCCTCAACCAGCACTTTGCTTGTTACTCTGGGTGGTATCCTAAAGCGACCTTCGATCACCTTTTCACTGAACGGGGGGATGGTGACAGCCCGCTTCCCTGCAACTTTTACAAACCCCATCCATCTGTTTGGACCCACACCCCGTTCCTCTTCTTCCATGGTGGCCAGTATACGGCGTAGACTGGCGTGGCCGGGCTGTGGAGTACCTCGGTCAAGCTTCTTAATACCCTTGAAACCAGTCAGGAAGCCCTTGAGCTCTCCGATTACGTTCATCCCTAAAATACCAGGTGCTTTTCCCCTTTCCTCTTTGCCACTACAACTGTCCTTCAGCACAAAAACACACAGACCCTTCAACAGCTTGCCCATACACTCAATATCTGCCTCCAAACACCCAACAATTGGTATTTCAAGGCCATTAGCCGCTGTTAGACGAACCCATTTAGCTGGTGACAGACAGCATTCGGTCCCCTGGAAATGTTCCCTGAAATAGCTCTCTGGAATGGTAGTGACCTCGGAACCAGTGTCTAAAAGGCAGCTGGTCTTTACACCATCTATCAAAACATCAATTGTGAAGCACTCCCCAAATGCACCACTAGAAGTTGCCGAGTCCCTCTCGTTGGCCTGGGTAACAGCTCTAATGCCAGCTGAGGCCAAACCACTAATCAAAACACTAGGGCCTTGTGTGTCGCCTTCGGCTTGGCCCTCTGTCGTAGCAACGGCTGCCATCTTTACCCTATGCTCTGCTGGTTTACCCTGCCGACACATGCGGCTCGTGTGACCAGGTTGATTGCAAGAATAGCAAGTGAGTCGCCCTTCGTCGTCTCTTAGAGGTGGCCTAGCAGGTCTAGTAGGCATTGCAGCCTGCTCCCTGCCATGAACTGTTTTGAAGAGGTCCTCCTGGCGGGCAGCAAGACTTTGGATAGCTTCGTGGAGTGATGTCAAGGTCAGTGGAGAAGATACTTCAGCAGCTGTTGCATGAACCGCTCCTCGCACTGGGCCTCTGGCTGCAGCTTCGGGGGTTTCTTCTTCTTCAGACCACGTGATGGCCGCATTCATCAGGTCAAGGAAGGCCAGAGCTGGTTGCGCTTTCTCCTGTCTCTTGGTTTCACGCCGTAAGAAGTCATCTCTTAGCCCAAGTACAAATTGTTCTTTCAGCATTTTGTTTTTCCTGAAGACTTTTGTAACATCAGTATTTCCTTCCCTTAACAGAAATCGAGCCGTCAGTTTTGCTTCCCCCTTGAGGTGTTGTTTGATCAACTCGATTTTATCTTCTTCCGGGACTCTGGCTACCTTGAAACTAGACTTCATGGATGCTATCCACTCCTCAATGCATGGTTCACCTTGGGCTGGGCTACCAGTGAAGTCTGAACATTTTCTCTCTCTTGGAATATACAAGGATGCGGGGATCTTGGCCTGCTGTTCGATAACAGTCATTGCCATTGACAGAGCCTCCCTCTGATCTTGTCTGGCCTGATCAAGAAGCCTAGCCGTCTGAGCTGTAACTGTTTTCTTGAGATCCGCAAATTGCTTCCTTATCTCTTCTATCTTTGCCATGATGAGGCATAAACAAAAAAAAATACAAAGCTACAAGAAATTGATCCTGTTCGTGACTCCAAATGTAGCAAACGGGACCTACGTCCGCTTGGTAGGGGTAAATCACTCTTCCCTGAATGGCTGGAAGTTAGAGGATCTAGGTCCCTAACCCCCAGACCTATTAGTCTCGTGTCTGCTCTACCCGCTCAGTTGAAATACACTAGCTTAGGCTTTAGGATTTTAACCTGTCACGGTGAAGACCTAAAGGACGGAATATCAGAAGGTATCGGTGTGTCTTACCCTGTATTCCCCCTAACCACTATACTTTATGGACAGAGGATGAGACGCCCCTACTTCAGAGAAGATGGAAAAATAAAAGCAATAGTGTAACAGTTGAAAAACAAGTGGTTATTTATTATACTAAGTACTAGTCTTCTGATATTAGATAAAATAGGAAAGTAATAAAATAAAATGAAATAAAATAATAAATGTATAAATCAAATGTATGTAACCACCATATAACGTCCAAAATCTTATATCAACAACATCCACTTCACCAGAGTGGCTCAATACCACTTTCAATCAACACTATCAGCAGGTATCTCTAATACCATACACTGCAGATGAACCTCACATGTAAATAGCAACAGCATTAATACAATTCACACCATAGTAACACATAACTAGAATTGCAATCCCTGAAGGTATTGCGGTGTGAATGCTAACGCTGAAATGCTCCGCTCTACTGCTGAAGCT
>JAOPUD010000145.1:625455-641313 GCA_027122715.1 Trisopterus minutus | reverse complement strand
TATAAATGCATGTGCATGTTCCAGACACCATATCACATACACCAGATCACAATACAGGCTATAAGTAATAATAACATTACTAAACTAAGCCGGCATAACATAAAAGTAAACAAAATAAAACAATTCTGTTCAAAAAGAAAACCCCATTGCAGGCCTGTTGATGAACCACAGTCCTCGTCGCTCCTCCGAGCTACAGAGAAACGGTAGGCTACTCACGCGTTCAGGTGAACGGCGACAGGCGTCCCCGAATGTCAGTGGAAACTGGACAGACTTCGAGCATGGGGAAAGTCCGCAAAGGTCTGTGGAAAGGAAAAAATCGCTTGACTCCTCCTCACCAAAGGAAGGCGAGCCAACCCTCATGGTCACACCCGCTCTGGTGTGACGGTTCACGGGAAAATCCCTTCGTAGTAGCGTTGCTAGCTGCACTGGTGTCACCAGGAGCTAACTCTCGATCAGACTCTTGGTCTCTCAAGCTATGGTTCTCTGGCTCTGTGTCATCATCAGATGAGGATATAGTATCAGCACCACTTCCATCTTCCTGATGGTTCTCTTCTTGAGCAGCAACTGTGTGCCCAATATTGTCCTGAGCTCTGTGAAACAACTCTCTCGGGTAGGTTCTGCAAGGTGCAGATGACGAATCAGACATTTCCTGTGTACTTTTTGCTTTTCAGGTGAGGATATTTCACTCCTCCGGCGAGTCACAGCCCTGGTTTTTGGTCTGACAGGTAAATCAATCACCGGGTCGGTGTTTGGGATTCTCACAAACTGCCTGATGGGAAGGAGATTGTCTCTGTGAATGGTCTTTGTGCCAGTTCCTCCATTCTCACGTTTTATCTTGAACACTGGAAGATTAGGCATCTTCCCCACCACCACATAAGGATCAGGGCTCCATCAGCTTTCTAACTTGTGTTTCCCTCTCAAGCCCCAGTTCTTGAGCAGCACTCTGTCGCCAATCTCCAAAGACTGTATTCCGACTCTTTGGTCGTAAGCCTTCTTGTTTCTCTAGTGCCTTTTATCTGCAGCCGCAGATGCTAGCTTGAAGGCTTCTTTCAGGTCTTCTATTAGCTTTGCTACATAGCGGGAATGACAACCCACCTCAATGCCATCTGGAGAGGTTCCAAAACACACATCAGCAGGGAGTCTGGCCTCTCTACCAAAGATCAGTCGATATGGCGAATATCCGGTGGTGTCAGACTTTGTGCTATTGTAAACGTGGACCAGATTACCAACATGCTTGCTTCAGTTGCGTTTTTCTCCCGGCCCAGAGTCCCTAGCATGGACAATAGGGTTCGGTTGAAACTCTCTGGCTGAGAGTCTCCCTGAGGATGGTAGGGAGTCGTCCGCGATTTACGAATCCCCATCAAGGTCAGGAGCTCTTTTATCCTCGCTCGGATCTTCGCTGGTAGTCCATCATATACTTTTTTATAGGAAATACTTTTCCACTAGGACCTTTGCTACAACTTAAGCTTTCTGGTTTCTTGTTGGGAAAGCTTGAGCATAGCATGTGAAATGGTCGGTCGGTCGACCACCAACACATTGTTGATGCCTTTCGAATCGGGTTCCATCGAGAGAAAGTCGATGCACACCAGGTCCATAGGACCTTTGCTCATGATCTGGTGCAAGGGGGAAGCTCGCTGAGGAAGAGATTTGTGGGTGACACACTCACCACAATTCTTAATGTACTGCTCAACCTCTAGAGACATCTTTGGCCAAAAGAATCTGCTCCTCAGTTGGTCAACGGTTCTCTCAACCCTGAGGTGTCCTAGGTCATCGTGCATTGACCTCAGAACCATCTCTCGATATTCCTTAGGCAGGACTAACTGACTGACAATTTCCCCAGAAGATCGTTTGCTCAAACGATGCAGCAGTCCATCCTTCATGCTCAACTTCCCCACCTCTCGCTTTAACTGGTAGAGTTCTGAACTGGCATGTTTCTCTTCAGGCCATTTTCCATCTTTGATAGCCTGTATGGCGGGTCCTATAGCTGAGTCCCCTTCCTGTGCCCCTTCCTGCCTTGACATCTGTTTCAAGGTATCTGAGGCCAAGAAGGTTGAATGAGCATAAACATCTGGAATGCACCGAGGAGATGCTCCCAACTGATCTACACACCGCAGGGGATGGGTAGGAGTCTCAGGGGTGCAGATACGCTGGCATATGGCCCTCACACCAGTCTGGGATAAAGTCACCCATTCTTCTGAGCTCTCTTCGTCTGGTGCCAATTTTGATAATAGATCAGCATCTATGTTGTGACGGCCAGGACGATACTGTAAATCAAACTTGTACGTTGACAAGGCAGCTAGCCATCTGTGCCCTACTGTGTTGAGCTTTGCAGTGGAGAGCACGTACGTAAGAGGGTTGTTGTCTGTACGTACTGTTAATCTGGCCCCATACAGATAATCATGAAGTTTGTCAACTACAGCCCACTTTAAAGCTAAAAACTCCAACTGGTGGACAGGGTAGTTTTTCTCTGACGGTTTCAGTTTTCTACTTGCAAAGGCCACTGGTCGCAAACCCTCCGTGTACTCTTGGTAGAGTACTGCACCAAGTCCGTTCAAGCTTACATCCACGTGCAGGATGTAAGGCTTTTGGGGATTTGCAAATGCAAGACAGGTGCGTGCGTCAGGCAGTGAATGATCTGTTAGAATGAATTTGTGCAAGATTGATCCCATCTGTCCCCGAATGGCTCTGACTCTTTCAGATAGGTCTTACTCCTGTCATGAGCAGTTTTCTTGCTCTTTTGGGTTGGAGCATAACCTTTTGTGAGCTCTGTCATGGGGTCGAATAATGGCTGCATAATTGGCTATGAATCTTCGATAATAGCCGCAGAATCCTAAAAAGGACTGTAAGGTCTTCAAGTTTGTTGGGAGAGGTCAGGTTGTGACTGCTACGATTTTGTCGGGATCAGGAGCAACACCGTCAGCGGACACTGTCCAAGGTATTTCACGCTCGGCAAGCAGACTTGGCATTTGTCAACAGACAGTTTCAGTACCAGCACCTTAAGTAGTCTTTCCTCATGCTCCTCAAGAGTCCTTCCGAAAACGATCAAGTCGTCAAGGTAGACCAACACCTGCAGCAAGTTCATGTCGCCTACTGCCTTCTCCATTAACCTCTGAAAGGTCGCCGGAGCTCCACTTATGCCCTGCGGCATTCGCTCGAACTGGTAGAAACCTAACAGACCTTTTTCTCCTTGTCCTCTTCAGTCATTGCTATCTGGTAATAGCCGCTTCTGAGGTCCAGGATGGAGAACCATTGGCTTCCTGTCAAGGCGTTCCGCGCATCGTCAATACAAGGTGTTGTGTATTGATCTGGGATGGTACGACTTTTCAGAAGCCTGTAATCAATGCACATCCTAATGGTTCAATTTTTCTTCCTAACGACAACTATAGGGGAAGCATAGGGACTTCGGGACTCTGGTATGATACCGGCCTTCAAAAGTTCTTGAAGGTGCTTGCGCACATCTTCAATGTCTGCTGGTGCCAACCGACGTGAATGCTCATGGAACGGTCGTGCGTCGGATAGTCAGATATGGTGTTCTACCCCTTTGGCTAGGCCGACATCCCACTCTTCCGTTGAGAAGACATGGGATCTTTGTGACAGCTTCTCACAAAGTCGGGTCTTCCATTCTGTCGAGATTGGTGAGTCTCCGAAGTTGATCATACTTGCATCAAACTCTGATGAAGTTGTTTCTTTGGGAGGGATGGTAGCAATTGAATCAACCAGATGCATGTGGCCAATCACTGTTCCCATTGGTATGGCTGTCTCTCTCAAAGAGTCATTATTTATCCATACTCTGAAACTATTGATGTCCATTGCCTGACCGCACACAACCATGGGCTGAAATGTCACACCAGTTGGAAGTGGGGTTATTAGGGAGGAATCTACCATCAAGACTTCCTCATCAACAGCATGTGTGAGCGTGATTTTGCAAACAGCCTGCACATCACCACCAAGGGGTATAGTCAAAGGACCGGGTCCTTGCCACCTCACACAGCCAACCTCATCTCCTCCCTCCTCCAGCACTTCTGGAGGAGCCTGGTCGCCTGTTTCAAATGCTATGATGACCAGGGTCTGAGTTATATCAATACCACTGTCCCTGCATTGCTTCACTAAGCGTCTAACATGACTGGCATTTGTTCCATCAATGACAGAGGTCTGATCTGCCGTCTTGGGGCTCGGACATATGAGGGCGAGAACCGTCAGTTTGAGGGGTACCCACAATATCTGCAGGATACTCCAGGTCTACCACTACTAGCCACGGTAGGGATAGTGGCCACTGGATTGACTTAAACCCGAAAGGGCCAAACCGGAGACAGGTTGAATGGGTATATCAGGCAAGTACTTTTGGTACCGGGGCTCAAATATAATTGTCACCTGAGACCCACTGTCTAACAGGGCGGTGCAGGGACCACTTGACCACTTACTTTCAACTTGACGAGACTAGGTGGCCCAACCAAACTGTCAGGGATAGTTGTACTCTGCACAGACACTGCACTCTTCTTCACCCCACAGTTCACATCAGCTGTGACATCTCTTGTCTGTTGCTTGTCTTTTGATACTCTGAGTGCTTGAATCAGTCTCTTGATAACCTTAGCCTGGTTTTCAGAGTTTTGACACTTTTCTGCATAATGCACACTCTCCCCACAACGGTAACAGAAATTCTCCTCTGCAACCGTTGGTGGTCCACGGGGGAATGGTACTGAGTACTGGGAAAGTCCTGAGGAAGTCCGTGGAAAGGACAATGGCGCTCCTCACTGCTTGATTCCCTTCGCCCGAGCCAACCCGCGTGGTCACACCCGCTATCTTGTGCGGCGGTCCCTCGGAAACCCTGTGACAGTAGCGTCGCTAGCTGCGTTAGTTAGCAGGCCACTGTTCAGCTACTTCTGTCAATTAACTGACCGGTCGTATGTGAACCGGCCCAGTGGAGCTTTGAAGTTTTCAAGTTCGTGTGGAACTTTGTCTTCAATCTCGTGTTGCTGATATGTCATCAAACAATACTTCACTCCATCATTAAACATGTGCTCTCCCAAACGAACGTCTTTTTTCCCTTCTTTCTCCAGCACACCCTACCTAACCTCTACCCGCAAAAACCCTCATCGCGCCCCCTCCTGGCTGGATGGCCATATTACAGTTAAATTAAGCAAAGGATGTAACAACATTTACAAAGTGTGCAACCACAGACAAACATAGACAAAACATTTTGAAAAATAATAAACTCTTATGTAATGTTTATTCTTATGAATAACCAGAACCCGAATTTCAACTGTGTTACATATTAAATGTCAATTGCGATATATATGAACCACAATGGTATCCACAAATGATAAAGCACACCTCACTGGCCGCAATATAAGTGGCTGTGTTTATTTTATTGTGCAAAATGTGTGCATGTTTCGTGTTAAAACTGTTAAAATGACTTGGTTTAAATCCAAAGGAAAAAGATTGGTCTGGCTACATAGCATCATTAATTTTTTAACTCTAGTAAGATAGTAAGATTTTATTTGTCACATGCAGTTATACATTGTACAATGCACAGTTGTTGTGTTTTCAGTTGCTGCTCCACAGCGCTAGGGGTCGCTGTGAGCCTGTATTGACTGTGTTGACTGAGTGCTGTTGTAAACAGAAGAAGTTGAGCAGTAAAGCTTGTAGCTGTTAACGTTAATACTGAGTCTGCCGTTTCATTCCTAACTACATATTACAATTACACAAGACTACAACAACAGTGAAATGTATTCTTTATTCTATACTATATAATTCTAATACTATATTTCTATAAAACTATAATATGCTGTGAAAACACCGGCAATGATGTTTGATATAAGCCTACCAATTAACTGTTAAACATTAACCAGTGTGTCTGATTGATTAGTAATGTGTTGATGGGTTGTGGAGTAGGCATGACAAATTAGTAGTAGCAAATTAGTATAATTAGTCTCGGAACATATAGGCCTATATAGTGCATAGACAATGCAGTACGTCATAGCAAATAATGGCTGCTAGACAGCGTGTGCTAGCGCTCCGTGCGAGAGAGAGAGAGAGAGAGAGAGAGAGAGAGGCAGAGAGGCTGCAGCTGAGGCGTCCCCGGAGTCGCCTTGTTGCGATTAACGCCAGAATCCGGAAGAACTTTGACCCCCTCGAGGTCTACAATGACGCGGCAGTCCTCCAGGGGTACAGGCTGCCCAGGGAGGCCATCAGACAGCTGCTGGGACCATCAGTGAGGACCTGAGGTGCGCAACCAGGAGGAGCTTTGCGCTCACACCCCAAGCCCAGTTCTTGGCCGCCCTCAGGTTCTACGCAACGGGGAGCTTTTTTGCAGATCGTCGGCGATGGCCAGGGCCCGTCCAAGGCCTCAGTAAGCAGGTCGGTCCAGGCAGTGACCTACAGCCTTCTTCACCTGGTTCCGCAGCACGACCGTTCCACCACCAGAGAGGAGATGAGTGCAAAGTCCCTACCTGCAGTGCTGAAGCCTTACTTTGCTGTCAGAGACAAACTCTCAGGAGAAGTTTTTTCGGTCGTTCCGTATTCCGCAAGTGGCCGGGGCCGTGGATGGAACTATAGTTCCAATAATTACTCCCCATGTGGATGCGCACGTCTTCTTCTGTCAGAAGGGGTATGCAGCTGTGAACTGCCAGGTGGTGTGCGACCATGAGGGCATCGTCTTCGACGTTGTGGCGAGATGACCTTGAAGCACTCACGACTCCTTCGTCTTCCGAAAGACCTCTGTCGGTCGGCTGGCTGCAGCCTCCAGGGGAGAGTGGCGGCTCCTCGGAGCCTGTGGGTATCCTCTTCGGCCTTACCTCTTCACAGCAGTGGCTAACCCAGGGGACGTACATGAGGAGGATCACAAGAAGCCCACCGTCTGGCCCGGTGCATCGTAGAGCGCACAATCGGGAGGTGGAAGTTGCACTTCAGATGCCCCCACAAGTCCGGCGGGGGGCTCCAGTTTTCGCCAGCTAAGTCGTGCACTGTTATATGTGTGACAGCAATGTTGCACAATAGTGGAGCTAAGGCTGGGGCAGCATTTGGTGAGCCAGAGGGAGATGAAGATGGTGACGAGGAGCCGTTCCAGGACGACCTCCCTCAGAACTACGTGGCTGGTTTTGATTCACGGAGAAGAGTGATTGAGACTGTTTTTTAACACCTGTCACAAATCATTCATGTGAATAACAATTCGCACCATATCCCAGCCTTTTGCCTGCTCCTTGGCTTTTTTTAATTTTATTTATTTATATTTTTAATTTTTTTATTTGCTTTTCTTTATTTATAGGCCTATACATTTTATTTGTTTCGTTAATTTTTTAATTAGCTTTTCTTTACTTATAGGCCTATACATTTTATTCATTTCGTTATTTTAGGCTATAGGCTATGTTTTATGAATAGCCTATATGTCACAGTCTGACCAAATCCCCCAACTTTCTCTCACACATTTTGAGTGCCCTGCCCGCTCAAACATTTTCTGGACTTCCCCGCTTTATTTTGGCCGCATTTAACATCGTCTTTATCAATCACCAAACTAAGAACATAAAGGCACACAATAGGCCCCGACTTGAAATACCATTACCAATGTGTTATAATGAAACACATCCAATACATGGAATGTCCAGCTGGTGTCTCCACTGAGGCTATAGTAGGCTAATGATGCTTGTAGCGCTCTACGAGTACCCCTGGAGGCGTCGTTAGCTACGAGGGTTTTAACAACGCTCGTTAGCAACGATGCTTTCGGGAAACAGGGTGAAAACTTTACAACGCTTGTACGATGAACTTTACGATCCACGTAGGCTTTGCTTTCGGGAAACGGGGCCCAGGTCTTATTAGGCAAGCAAGACATTTTCCATGCTAATGACAACTTCAACTGGGATACATATCATATTCATTGCAAGTGCCAACGGTTTGGTCATGTTGAATGTAGAGGTAAAATTAGATGTGCGAAATGTGGAGGAGACAATGAATATGATAAATGTGACAAAGATGCAGTATTAAAATGTTGTAATTGTGGAGGCAATCATAGTGCAGCATATGGAGGTTGTGAAAAGCAAAAAGAGACAAGAGAAGTCCAGAAAGTAAAAAATAAGTGTCCTATGCAGAGGCAACTTAGAAAATTGAAGTGGAGAACAATGATGGCAGCCTTAATGTCCCCCTCTGTAGGCCTACATCAGAAAAGGAGTGGGAATCAAATGCTAGCAACCCAATAAGTAGAGTGAATCACAGGAGCAGTGTTCAGGAAAAAGCCCAACAGGCCAGTAGGCCTAGACCTAATCCTAATCAGTTACAATGCTGTGAATTAAAAAAGAAAATGTCAGAAGATGTGTTGTTGTTGGTCAAGAAAAACAATTTCCTTGCCTTTATTTGCGCAGTGATTGATAAAGCAACAGCACTTCCTCAAGGAATTGATAAGGTCAATTCAATTGTGAATATTGCAATTGATTTTTTAGGGTTTATCTCACAAGCTAGTAAGATTAAAAAGATGCTAAAATGGAAATATGATGGTTGAGATTGTGGTTAAAAGCGTTATGGTCAGTGGAATGCCAGAAGTTTAATTTCAAATGGTCAAGAATTTAAAAGATATATACACAATTTGAAAGACAAACCTGATGTCATATGCATCCAAGAAACATGGTTATTACCAAAACTTGACTTTATATGGAAAGGATATAATGGCAGTAGATGTGACAGAGAAAAAGGCAGAGGAGGTGGGTGTATGACATTTGTTAAATTAGGAATTCCATATATGCTATAACCTGTTAATTCCAAAGGGCATGAATGTGTGATAACTTTAGCTAGCTTTACTATCATGAATTACAATACTTATAATTATAATAATTATAATCCATGTAAAGCATTAAATAGTGAGGTTTTGAAAAGCATTGTTAAGAGAAGCTACAGAGAAATTTGGTGTGGGGATTTTAATGCTCACAATAGTATATTGGGTAGTAAATGAACAGATAGTAATGGGGAGGCAGTTGAAGATATGATGAATGATAGAATGTTGGTGTGCCTAAATAATGGTTATGGTACCAGAATTAATGCTTATAAAAATGAAACTTCTTGTATAGACTTAACCTTAGTTGATAGGAAAATTGCTAGTAGATGTGAATGGGAAGTAGATCAAAGCACAAGCATAGGTAGTGATCACTTCCCGATTACATGTGAAGTAGATATTGACTTTAAGATTGAACAGAGTTATGTACATCAAGATGGGTCTTAAAAAAGCAAATTGGAAGAAATTTGTAGAAATCTGTGAGAGTAGGGAAGATATATCAGCTAATGGTCAGACAGTTGATGAAATGAAGTGTAAGTGGTTTTATATCGTGTGCTGCCAGCCAAAGTATTCCTATTAGTCAGAGTAAAAAGAAAGTGTGATAGTGAGAGAAGTGAATGTTCCATGGTGGAATGATAAGTGTACTGAGGCTACCAAGATGAGGAATAGAGCTTTTAAGAATCTGCGTAGAACACTAGCAATGGATAATCTTATCAACTACCAAAGGACCACTATGAATGATGTGTGGATGATGATTAAGAAGATGATAGGCAAATTTAAGCCTCCACATGTTCCTGTTTTAATCAAAGATGGGACCCATTAAATATCAAATGTTGAGAAAGCCAATATGCTTGTTAGAGCTTTTGTAAAGATACATAAGGGTAGCCATCTGGAGGAGCGTTACAAGAAAAGGAAAGAAGAGGTACTGAAAGTAAACAGGAATATCTTATACCAAATACCAAGGAGTCAAACATGTCTATTATGGATTGTGAGTTTAATATGGCAGAACTTAAAAGAGCATTGAGCAATACTGCATTCTCTGCACGAGGGATGGACAACCTGTGTTTTGCTATGTTTAGGAAATTACCTGATAATATCTTGGAAAAAGTTCTTAATCTGTTTAACAAAACCTGGAATGAAGGCAAATTACCAAACAAGTGGATATGGGCAACAATCCTTCCTTTCTCTAAACCAGGTAAAGATTCAAGTTACCCAGGAAACTAAAGGCCTATTGCGCTCACTTCACATCTTGGAAAATGAATGGAAAAAAAATATTCTAGCACGTTTGAACTATTTTCTATATATTCGAGGGGCATACTTCTTGTGACTGCCACTGTTTATTTTTGCCAATTCATTCTCTTCATGAATCTATTCATTCTCATCAACCATGAAGAAGATAACCACCACTACAAGACTTTACTTGATGTGGAATTACCAAAAACGTTGAAAACCCAGCGCCATCGTGTATGGGTTTATAACCTCGGCCGGAGGTGCACACAGCCCAGTGATTTGAACTTGAGTGAACCAGCAAATTAGAGAAATTTGCGTGTTCACTCACCAAAGTAGAATCAGGAGAGATTTGCTTTGCTTTTGGTGTGTGTGAATGCACTTTTATCTGTTTTAATCCCAGATAGGGCTGAGGATGTTATGCACCCCCAGAGTAGAGGGGTGTTAGCTGCTTTAACCCCAGATAGAGCTCAGAGGGTGTTATGAACCCCTAGAGTAGAGGGGTGTTAGCTGCTTTAACCCTAACCCTTACCCATACCAAGACACAGAACGTGTTAACCACAGCCAGCGCATCACACAAATGCTAAACGCATGAGTAAATTATAGGGCACCGGATGTAGAAAGTTGTGTTATCTCGTCACAATCTGCCATGAAATCTACTTTGGCTTCCACACTTAATAACAAAACACTCAATTCAAAGTAAAACTTACAAATACATTTCAGTTAAAAGTTTCGGTAAAACCTTTGCAATGCATAACATACTGTGAGTTCAAAATTTAGCTTGATTTTGCCATGATGACTCACACGTGTGTTGTTTACACGCAAACTTTTATTAAATATTAAGGACTATGGTCTATTCAACCAGTCCATGCTGTGGCAATCCCTTCTCACTAATGTTGAATGTCAGATGTTGTTATGCAACAGACAGGTCCTTATCTCAAATCGATCTTGGTCAGTCTTTGCCCAGTATTATATTAAATATTGATTACAACCAACATTGTATGTATGCATCCTTCAAAGTTCAATCACCTAGTTGTCTAGAAACGTAGTGTTTCTTAATATAATAAAGTGCCTTTATTGATGTTTACCACCTTTCAAATATTAACTTTTCCCTCTTGAAATAGGCTCTGTAAAATGTTATTGCCTAGGCCTTCGACCCACCCTTATCCATGGCAAGTTGTCATTTTTATTTGATCTAACAAGCTGCAGTAAAATACAAAAAAAGGAAACAATGTCTTTCTGCAACAGTGATAAGAAGGAGGAAGGAAGAGGTTATCATCAAGCCTTTAAGAAACATCATTCAGCATTCAGAGAAAATGTGTCTGTCTGCTTCTTCCTGGTTAACCGAGCCTATGCTAGAACAAACTGTTCACTCGGCCCTGTTGCACAACCGATGTAGACGACAGCCGCTGAACCAAAGTTGATGACTCCATAACCGTCCCAAGCTAACCATATCCACTTTAACAGCAGCAAGCTAACCATATCCACGTAACAGCAGCAAGCTAACCATATCCACTTTAACAGCAGCAAGCTAACCATATCCACTTTAACAGCAGCAAGCTAACCATATCCACTTTAACAGTGCCAAGCTATTTTATGACACGCCTGTTATAAAAAAGAATCTATTCATTCAAACTTGACTTTAGCTGGTACTTTAACCATTTGATAATGAACACATTTGTTTCCAGAATTGAGATACTCTATTTATTAACACATTTGATGGGGGGAGAGGGGAGACATATCTGCCGACATTTTTTAATTATACATTCCAAAATGGGCAATTGTTAACCATTATTTTCTAAACAAGAGTTTAGCAGCTCCTAAGGCTGTATTTTGTTTTGCCTGACACAATATATGAGCCAAGATCCTGACAGCGTGCATAGCAATATTTCAATAAGTTGCAAGGGTAAGTGTAGGATAGGAGGATTTTTAAATGGAATACAGCCTTAACATTCACTTCTGAATCAAAGTAAAGTGCTCAGTTCCCACTCGTATGAATGGATATCAAACAAGACTATCAACTGACCAACACGTCTAGCCAGTGCATTGCAACCGGTGGGTCTAAGCAACACAAAATTCAAAGTTTGTTCCTAAATTAATCACTTTGCTCATAACCCAACATTCAACAGTTGTAACTGGGCACAGGGGCATGCGGTGAACCGCTGATAACGGTATTGATGTCAAAGCGGAAACCACAGACACCATGGCCTATAATTGACTTGTAAAATGACCATGTAGTGTCCTATTACCATATTTGTTTCTGCTGGTGCCCTCCGCCTGCCACACTGAATTTGCATCCCTGGATAACTCCAAAAATAATGAAACACTGTATTCTGTTATAAAGGTGCTTTAATGTAGTGAAAGTGAGAATAATCTGAGGTTAAGATAATACAAAATGTACAAAGAGATTGAATGATTGAACTACGCACAGTTCTCAGAATCTCCTAGATTTACTACATGACAAATAACAACAAATAGCATAGCAGAGAAGTGAAAGTGAACAATAAACATTTAACAAAAAAATATTTAAAATGAACCAAAGTTGTGTTTATTTACATAGCTTTTCAGTGACGGACTATCAACCTCCAATTACCTTTCTTTCTCTTAAATTGTAATTGTACTCTAAATCGTACTACAGCGAGCGTCCAACCTTTAAACGGTAACGGTTTAAACGGTTGCACATATGTGGAATACATTCCAGGTGAAAGAGGAAGTTGATAAAAGAAATAAAGAAAGAAAATGGACCACAAAACGGGTCCTCAAATGTAGGACTCCTTGGCGTAGGAATACTCCTGGAAGGCGGGCTGGCTGCAGCTCTGCGCCGCCGCCACCAGGCGGGCCCTGTACGTCGACTCCGATGTGGCCCTCTGGCGGAAGGGCCGCCGCCGCTCCCCCGCCACGTCCTGAGCCTCCCCCACCGCCGGGGCGGAGGGGAAGCAGTCCGCGTACCGGTTGACCGGGCAGCTGGAGAGGAAGTCGTCGCTCATGGAGGCGGGGCGTCGCGATGCCCTCCACACCTGCTCTCTCTGGGCGTCCTGCACCGTCAGCGGCGGGCGGTGCGGAGCGGCGGGCGGGCCGGCACTCTGCACTGCCTGCTCGTAAGACGGGGGCTGGCAGGGCAGCTGGAAGACCTCGATAGCCGACAGGGGGCGTGGCCGGCGCAGGGACCCTGCCAGGGAGTCCTTGCGGAGCGTCCCGCAGGTGAAGGCTGAGTCCCTGGGAGCCTCGTGGGCAGCCTTCAGGCTGCTCTTGCGGAAGGATAAGCCGGCCACTTTCCTCAGCGTCTTCCCGGAGTCCCTCCCGCCCAGCTTCATGGACTGAGTCCGGCGCTTCCCCTCTAAGTCCGGGACTGGGCCGCCGTCCGTCCTGGGTGTCGCACCCCACCGGGGCTGGCGGATTGAGGACCACTTCTGCTGGCATGTGGGGGACGCCGGCGGGGAATTGCTGAAAACCGAGCCCTCCGATTGGTTTGATGCGGCACTCTCAATAGAGCCGGTGGAGGAGTGCAAGGCTTTCTGCAAGGGGGCGACGCCTTCCACGAGGGCGGGGCCTGCTGGGTCGGCTGGCATCCGGAGAGAGACTGAGTCATCGGAGATCTGCTTCCTCAGAGGCTGCTGCTCGTAGCACCCCCTGCTCTCCAGGGAGCAGTCGTCTTGGCTCCTGGCCAGGCCGCTCAGACAGGCCCGCGGGGTCGCCTCCCCAGGCCGGCAGAGGGCTTTAAGGGTGGGCTCGGAGCAGCGGCGGTTGAAGGCGGGCTTGGCGAAGGCCTCGGGCGAGCAGGAAGGGAGGCCGGAGGCGGTGCTAGGCAGCGATCGGGAAGAACCCCCCGCCGCGGAGCGCGCGCCCTCTGCCGGGTCGGCCTCTGCCTCCGGGTCGGTGCTGTCGTACGCAGAGTCGTGCAGCTGGGAGCTCAGGGCGTCTGTGGATGGACGAGGGAGCCCAGTCAGGATTGAGTTTCTGTTGTTGTTACACGGCCCGTTTTGGGTAATTTGGGGTAAATCAAAAACGGGTGGGGGGTTAACGGCGACTAGAATGTGTGGTGGTGTCTCGTCAAACGCACCAGAGTTGTCCTCTTCGGTGTCCCCCAGAAGGTGGAGAACATTCTCTCCCAGCAGCTCGCAGCTGTGCTCAATGAGGTACTGCGTGAGCTCCGTCACCTGCAGGGCACAACCAGAGGGTTAGCGTCTAGCATGGGAGGATAGGAGGCAACAACGACAACAATTGGGACACAAAAGTCAAACAACAAAATACCAAGAGCTAGAACATCTTCCGTCCGTGTTTCGCAGAACGCAGACGCAATATTTAACACGTGTCAAAACTGATTGCGAAACCGCTTTGAGGTTTCCGTTTGCACTCCGACCACAGAACTCAGAGCGGAGGGGGGCGACCCTGTGGGCCGAGAGTAGTCATACCCAGACAGTGAATCTTTTTCATTCCTTACCTTTTCTAGCTTTTCTTTCTGCTCCTCCAGAGGGGTGGCGTTGAGCTGCAGCAGGGTGGGCGCGATGCACACGGCCAGGTTGCGGGCGTCCATCTTGTTGGTGTCGGAGCGCTCCAGGACGTGGCGGAGAACGCTGAGCAGCTGCTGCAGGAGCAGCTGGTTGTGCACAGGGAGCTGGCCCAGGACCCTGGAGGGAGGGAGGGAGGGAGGGGCGGTGGGGGGCGGAGGATGAGCTCCAGTTTGGCTCCAAATTTCATGCCTGTATTTAGATTTAGACGGTTGAAAAGCAGAAGTGTGCGGTGTGGAAATGCCGACGCAGTCAGTCAGACAATGCTACTTTCTGCTTTTTTTTCACATTGCACACTTATACGCCCATTCACACAAACAGCCAGCCAGCCAGCCTTCAACCCCAGCATTTGAGAGGCTCAAAGAATCGCAGCCTTCATCTCTATCAATCATTCAGATGGATTAGAGTGAATTGCCCAACAGTGCCCTTTAGTGTGTACCTCTTGATTTGTGAAGACCTCTGTTGGCCCTCCTCTGCTTCCAGAGCCTTGACCCAGGGGACGTACAGGTCAGATACCAGCAGGCTTCCCGGCAGCTCCTTCAGAAAACACTGTGTTGGTGGGAAAAGGAAAAGGTCAAGCCAGCAGATTCAGCAAGCCCACGTTCCATGTATTGCATTCGTAGTACAAAAGTACGGAAAAGTATGACTGTTACGGATGGTGTTGCGCCGTGAAAGCAATCACAGCGCCGATACCATTGATAAGACCTGACGAGGTGGATATTGAATACAGGGAATGCCTTGCAGCAGTACGCCGCAAACAGATGTTAAAGGGGACATATTATACCAACAGGTGTGAGTGTGATTAGCTGTAACAACCCGTTTTGAAAACAAGCCCACCTGTTTTGGGACAAGCCCACCTGTGATGTCACAATTTTCAAAACGGCTTGTAATGGCTGATGGCGCTCACAGCTTGGTGGCGTAACATGTCCTTTAACCAAGGAGAAACGGAGCACAGGGGTGGGTGCAATGTACCTTGAGCAGCGCGACCAGCAGCACCACGGACAGCCCGTCCAGGTCCACCTCCTGGCCCGCGTCCAGTTGCTCCCGGAGCTCCCTGGTGACCCGGGTGTTGGCCGGCTTGCGGAACACCCCCTCCGTGGCCGGACCCCTCTTCCTCAGCAGCACCAGCATGTCCTGGAGTAGACAAAGGACGCACGTCAGAGTGCGCGTGTGCATGTGTGTGTATGTGTGTGTGTGTTTCATGGCATGACAAGCGTGGAGAACAAACTTTGGATGAGTTTTTACTGAAGTGTAGGATAGGCGCGGAGACAACACAACGGCTGTGTGTGTATGTGTGTGTGTGTGTGTGTGTGTGTGTGTGTGTGTGTGTGTGTGTGTGCGTGTGTGTGTGTGTGTGTGTGTGTGTGT